>RJWM01050078.1:0-10892 GCA_004363535.1 Dasyprocta punctata
GTAATGAGGAAAATTCCCAAGCCACTGGCCTCTCTACCACACAGTTAACTACTGTGTATTCATGGGCCAATACTTATCCTCACCTATTTAAATTTAAATTTTTGGATACACATACATTTGCACCAATGAATGGGCTCACAGAATGTATAAGTTTTGGGGAGTGATCTGCATGTAGATTTTAGATCTACATTTGTATGGCCAGGCCCAATGAACCCATCACCCCACAGGAGATTTCATTTTTTCCCCTGTCACCTGCTTCCTAGATTTGAGTGAGAACTAAATGGACTAATTTGTGGAAAACTATGTTCAGTGAGTGTTATTACCGATTCTTCTTTCTACTATGGTATACACAGTCCCACTGAGATCATTCTTCATAAATACATTGTATGTACAGCTGTCCATGTATGATTACATTAAGAGAATTTCCCTGTATTTACTACAACATTTGCAATAAAAAACCTTCAAAAACATAAAGTTTCTCTCCACTTACTTTCCTGAGCAGGTTATGGCTTCTGAAGTTTTCTCAACCTTAGTAAAGATAGGAGGGGTTTGCTTGTACATTTCCCTTTCCCTGTGATAATGACAGGGTTCTAGAGATGGATTCAGAGTGGAGGTTGGTGCTGGACATCAGATAGTGTGGGGATTTACAGGTAGTGGTAAATATCGCTGGCTTAACTTCTTGAGATGTTAGTAACACACATTTCCGCCCCAGGGCAATGAATGAGGGGTTTGGTTTGCTGCTGAACCCCTCTCCCCATCCACGGCTGCCTCCCTCAACCTAGAAATTTAATTTGCTTTGAATCCAGAAGCAGGTCTCTGTGGGGCTTCTGGAGTGACTGATTTTGGCCAGTAATGGCCAGTCTCTTTGTTTAGTGTAACCAGTCACATTAATCAGCCTTGCTGCTTTGGTTGCATCGATGGTCTTTGGTTGGGAGGGATGCTACACCTCTCTTTCCACTATCGCAATCAATGGGTTTCCAAAGGTATATTAATGCAAAAGGCAACATTGCCTAAGACGGTCTGCCAAAAAAGTCACACCTCCAAAGATTTCATCATGAGCCTGAAAAGGTACTGGGCACAGTGTTTTCCGTGTAAGTTCTCACAGAGTCCCTCAACAATGACCCAAAATGATCGAATGACATTTCACATTCAGTATGTACTGTTCTTGCAAGAAAACACCACTTCTCAGCCTTCTTTCTTGTAATTAGATTTCTGAGCTCTAGCCAGGAAGTATTCTCTCTCTCTCTCTCTCTCTCTCTCTCTCTCTCTCTCTCTCTCACACACACACACACACACACACATCATGGAATTAAAGCATTATCAATTGATCTTTTGTGACTTATCTATGTGACAACCACAGTTATTTATCCCACTGCTAACAAAGTGAAAGGCCAGCAAAGCCTGAAGGTGGTCGGTGGCGAGAACACATGATACAGAAAGCTGATGATCAAGTCTCGGGGTGGAGGCTTGAGCAGACGAGCGAAGGAGAGACCGTGATAGTGCCACCTTGTCGTGAAAAGACTTGGTTTCAAAGTGAGTCTCTGTCTGACTCTAAAATACAGCCAAGGACCGTATCTCATAAAAAGAAACAGAATGACCATGTGATCCATCAATTCTACTTCTGGCATAGGCCCCAGAGAACCCAAAGTGGGACTTAAATTGTTCTCTGTGCTCCTATGTTCACAGTTGCTTGTATTCAGCATAGGAAGCAGCGGAAAGAGCCTGTTATCCACTGACAGATGACTAAGTGAGCAAGACATGGTAACCGCACACACCGGCATTCAACTCAGCCTCCTCAAGGAAGAGAATCTGAGAAACACTATAATGCGTCACCTCTGAGGACACCCTGCTAAAGCGTGTTGAAGCTGGATACACGTGCGGGGCTGTGGCGTGGCTGAACTGAGTAAGGAGGCACCTCAGGGGGCAAGGCCACAGCTGAGGATGCCTGCAGACTTTCGCGTCATCTGTTGCTTGGAGGGGTCCTTGAACCCCTCCCAAGGTCCTGCTCAGGCTTCTTGTGTTTTCCACTCTAACTTCTTCCTTGTTGGAACACTGAATATACATGGGCCACTCAGAGACATGATCTGTCTTAGCCACCAGAGTCAGGAACTCTGCAGAAGATTTTGATCCTCCTGGAGCTCTAAATCATACCACTTGTCTCATTTATTTAAACCTTCACTATACACTCATTTGTGAGATTGGGGATCTAGGCTAGGTCCCCAATACCAAATGAATATACTGGTCACAATAAGGTAAATGGTATATGATTCCGCTTACAGGAGCAACTGAGTGTCCTCAAATTCAGAGAGGCAGAAAGGAAAATGGTGGTCCTTAGGGATTGGAGGGAACCAGAAGTGAGGAGTTACAGTTTAATGACTACAGACCTACAGTTTTACAAGGTGATAGAATTTTATGGGTGCATGCTGGTGCTGGTTGCATGTTACAATGTGTTCATACCGCTGAACTGCGTGTTTACGTCATGGTTCAGATAGTGGGTTTTATGTTATATATCTTTTAACACAGTTTTAAAAGTGAAAGCGACCTGAGTGTGTGTTCACCCACACCCAGCCTCACTCTTGTCCCCTGTGCCACGTGGTACTGCTGAGTGAGAGATGGCGTGCATGTAGCTCTGTGTCACCCGCTTCTTGTCATGGTGAAGAGAGACTTCAGACTATGGTAGAGCCAGATTCCATCCTGCCACTTTCCTACAATGTCATCCAAAGTCAGCTAGGCAGGGTGACAGTTCCTAAATCAGAAGTTTAGATGATTCCATCTCCGATGCCCCAAAAAACTGAGGTGGGAAAAACACCACATCATTCAGTTTGACAAGCATTTTATTGACCAGGACTTGGCTGGAGGCTTAGGTGAGGACAGTTTTCAATGCAGTGTGGGCATGAGGACTTCCCATCCAGGAGCTTGACCACTACTGCAGGGCACTCAGTCTTCGACATCTTGGGCAGGGGCTGGGGGCCACTTGCCTGCACATTTGTCCATTGTGGTCACAGACTGACCCAGCTGCTGTCCAAAAGTGAGCAGTAGCAGAGCCCCTGGAGCGGCTCATGGGGAAACAACGGCCACCTTCATGGAGAAGGTCAGCAGCACAGGCTGTGAGATCTGGGGACGAGAGCAACGAGTCTTTCCACCCCTGGAACAGCTATAGAGACCCCTGAGGCTCCCTGACAAATCCCCACTGAGCCCTGGGCTCCAGCTCAGCTTGTCTTTCTTTGATGTCTTTCCAGCACAGAGTAGTAGAGGAGATGAGAAAGGAAGACACCCCCAAAAGCAAAGACGAAACCTTGTACTCGGGGGACAAATGGAAGGTGAGGAGTCAACATGTGAACAATGGAAAGTAATCTCCGTGGGGCGCTGCAGAGACCGCGGAAGCTGGTTCAGACTCTGTCAGCAAATTCCTACAGACGTAATTATAGGAACAGGGACATGTGCTGTGAGCAACAAATATCATTAATGTTTAATTTTTTAAAAAACGTACTTCAGTAGAAGACACACTTGGCTTTGATCCCCCTCAAGTTATTCCTCCTCATGCCCTGAAAGTATTTATCCCGTCACTTTTGCCACTTTCTGAAGCAGTTCTGTAAGTCCTCTTTCATGAGGTTTTTAGTTGCCCTGTAGTGGCTGCCTTGCCATCCTAAACAAATTCAAAACACTTACCTTTTGTGATGGTTTGACTCTGGCTGTCCCCTGAAAGCCTCATGCAGTCGTGGAGGTGGGTTTCTAGAGTTTGTGAATGACTCATGGTCCAATGCTAGGATTATAAGTGTGAGTATTGCACCCAGTTGGGTGTGGCCCCCATACAATATAAGGGACAGAAAGACTCTTCTCTCCGTGCTCCTCCCCTTTTGCTCTTGTTGCATTTGGTATCTGCCACCAGCATGAACTGTTGCCCCCTTGCCATGCCACCCTATCTTGCAACCAGCTGAGTATGGACTGAAACCTCCAAAAATTGTAAGCTAAATAAACCTTTCCTTCCTTTATTTTGGTTGTCAAGTATTTTGTCTCAGCAATAAGAAAAAAGTAACCCGGACAACTTTCACGGTCATTTTGAAAAGGGGAAGAAGCCCAGAATTCGCATGGTGCCAGATCCAGTGGAAAAGGACAAACCACAATGTTTTTATGAGACTGCATTTCCACTGTACGGCACGTGGCAGCAGCATTCACAGTACACCTCGTAAGACACTGATGAATAAGGACTTCCAGAATTGCTTCAGAAAGTGGCAAGACAGATGGGAAAAGTGTGTTCAAAGTGTTGGGGGAGGGGTTTAAGGGCAATTAGTGGCAGTACACTTTTACTGTAATACTTCTTTTAATTCAAACCTTCACCATATATTTTGATCACGTGTTGTATATACCAGACTGACCATGACAGCAGGGAAGAGAGTCACCCGAACCATCTAGCACTGGGGGCTGCTTACATAAAGATGGTTTGTACAGAGAAACACAGGCTGAGGCAGGGCTCCACGTACAGCTAGAACATGCTCCATGACAGATGCTTCTTGCAAAAATCAAAGGAAAAAAAAACCCATGTGCACATTCCACTACCTCGATGCAATCATGAATCTGACTGCATGCGCGATGATTTGTATGCGTGCATGCAGGCTCTCTCTTTTGCAGGCCACATGGGAAACTATCCTCGTGGTTTCTCTTGGGGAAGAATTCTGAGACCTCAGAGGTGGGAGACAAATAGTGTTGTCCTGTTTTTGAGTTGAAAAGTATTTTATAATGTGACTCAAAGTATCAAGGGAAAAAAAAAGATTGCAAACATCCAAACAAATAAACACAGACTGAAGCTGGCCACTGAATTAGGGAGATGACTGGGCTTTGAATGGCTTTGAACAGCCATCCAGTGACAGGTATCCATCATTTCTTCATCGTGATTTGTTTCTCTGTGAACAGGGATGCCGAGAAGTGATCGGTGGGAGTAGAGATCAGCACACAGAAGGTCATGAAGAGACGCAGCCCCTATCGGTGGTGACACACAGGATGAAGGTGGGGTGCTGGCTGCTTTGTGGGGAGACCAATGAAAAGCACACAGAGGATTTGTTTCTGAGTCAGACTGGGTGCTTTGGAGGTAAAACTCCAGTTATCTCAGCAATGTGAAGTTAGGTCATAAGATGGTCTTGGTTTGTTTTCACGGAAAGCAATGGCAATGGAACCTGGTCACTGAGACCCTGTGGGCTTAGCTAATGTCCTCTATCTTTCTTTTCTCATTTCACACAGTCATAAGAGGCTAGACTTGGATGCCATGATAAGACAGCAATAGTGGAACCACGTATCAGCGGACCTGACCAGGGCAGGGCAGGCCTCCTTTCCTAGAGACCATGAAACATCAGTGAAGTAGGACATGGAAGCCACTGCTCCTCAAAGTGGACCATGCACCAGGATCACTGGAGGGCTTGTTGGTTGGAACACGGATGCCTGAGCCCCACTTTGGAGCTTCTGACTCAGCCCATCTGGAAGGAGACCAAGAATCTGCATCTCTAACAATTCCCAGCTGGTGCAGGTGCTTCTGGCTCTGGGATCTTATTTCAAGGTCACCTGACGCATGAAGACTGGCCGTAAATTGCATGGCACCATCTTCTCTCTGGGACAGTGAGCTATGCACCAGACTCACCTGTGTGGCTGTCAAATTTGCGTCTATCAGCCTGGGTCTCACCCCAGGATGTTCTAAGTGTGTTCCACGGGGAGAAAACGTGGGTGACAATTAGGGACACTGACGTGGGCATCGCTAGTCAGAGTCCATCCAGTCTCTGCCCTTCCTAACCTGAGTGATCACAGAAATGTATTTACCCTTTCTCCACTCAGTTTCCTTCTCCATAAACAGGAATCAGAGTGATAGTGAAGAACAGGAAAGTTACATGAGTTACAACATACAAAGAGGACTGCTTAGCTCATGGTGGACATTCAATAAAATGTTAATTGTGCTGTTGTTACTATTATTAAAAGATCACAGGTTTTACCTTGGCCTCCAACCAGATATTGTTTTGTTAACTATCTTTATTAACTACTTGGCCAAGCAAACCCATTCCTGACCCTGGCTCGCCTGGGTCAGTTCCAGTTTCTTGGTGGCTTGAATTTAGCTTTCTTCTGCCTCCTCTTTTTCCTTCCCCAGGCAAACCCTCCTGCATGATCCAAAACCAACTGAAAAGTCTGGACTTTTCTAAGTCCTTCCCAGTATCCTCTATAGTTCCATGCTCTTAAAATTCTAATTCAGCACATTTTGCCCTAATTACTGGTTACTCGTCTGGCTCTTGTTTAGGCACAAAAACCTATAATTTATTTTTCCTCGAACATGATATACATGATGCATGTAATAGATGCTCAATAAATGATGTTTCTGTCAGTAAATATCTACTTCTTCCCTTGGAGTCTGATTTCAAACTTATACAGAAAACTCCAATTGGGCTACTTTCACAGGGGACACAATTCCGACCACTTTTTACTGCAATCTCCATTTGTTCTCCTGCCCCTTGTCTTCAAGCAAAATGAAAAGTGAGTGTAAAATGTGGCATGGGCTAAAAGCCAAGCCAAAACTTGAACCCCATGGATGAACTTCAAACAAGGACTTAAAACATGCAAAATAAGAACCAGCTTCGCCAGGACAGGGTAGAAGCAGCTAGACACTTGGTGATCTTTCAGATGTTCTGGAAATAGACTTTGATTTCATATATTTTGAATTATGTTGATTGAAATTCAAAGCTAAAGCCAACATACCACGTTTCCTTTGGTCAGAAGTGAAGTGTGAAAATAGTGTTTTGAATTCTTGGTTGGACGCACAGCTCTGGGTTTGAAGTGTGACAGACTGTGGAGGTTTTGGGTTACTGGAAATTTCAACATTCCTTTGGCCCAATCTTCCAAAGAAATGAGTGAAATTGGGGAAAAAAATGAATTGTAGGGTGCTGGATTATCAGCAGGGCATTGATGAGGAATCCCCTGCTTACTTCAAAGTTCCTAGAGCTGTAGCCATTCCCACTGTGGCTGCCAAAGTGGCAAAGTTGGTTAGGAGACCGGGAGTGAAGCCCTGGAAACTCTTGTGCGTTGGAGTCTCAGGCATCACAGACTGGAGCGTGTGCTCCCATCCCTCCCCTGGGAGAAGCCAAGTGGGAAAAAACCACACGGGCTTGTAACACAGCATGCTTCGAGTTGGGTGTGATAAACAGAAAGGACCCTGTTCAGGGCGATGAAAGGTACCTGTCTTTGAAGGGTCAGCATTTGACGTGCACCACGTTATAAACTTTGTGTATTTTTATGTCAGTATATGGCAGCCGATCATAATAGTCAATGTCTACTTTTTATTTAGCAATACATGTACAGTTTTCTGTGCTAAGATAAGGAACCCCTTCTTTCCTCCTATGAGAAAGCAAAAACCCAAGATAGAATAAAAGATAAAGATAGAATAGAATAAAAGGTAAGGCTGCATAGCTTACCTCAAGTGCAAATAAATTCCTAGGCTTTAGGAACAAAGTGGGAACTCAAAGCCAGATGTAACCCGGAGCTGGAGTTCTGATGATCTAAAGATGTTGGACCTGCAGAAAGGGTGGGAAATGGGAAGCTCACACTGGGGAAAGATGTGGGGCTGTAGCCTTCTAAGAGAACTCAAAATATTCTTAAGTTGTATTTGGAATAATTAAAGATAATAACATGATTAAAACCATAAGGAAGAAATGGGGCCCTAGAGTAAAATATTTCAAAAGGATAAAATATTACAGAACGCATTTTCTTTTTTTTTTTTTTTTTTTTTTTTTGCGGCACCGGGGATTGAACTCACAACCTCGCGCCTGCCAGGGCAGGCACTTAAGGCACTGAGCCAAACTCCCAGCCCTGGTTTTTTTTGAGGCAGGGTCGCACTGTGTAGCTTAGGCCGTCCTTGCGCTCGCGTTGTAGCCCAAGCCGGCCTCGAACTCACAACGCTCCGCCTACCTCAGCCTCCCGAGTGCTGGGATTAAAGGCGTGCGCCACCACGCCCGGCTCAGAATGCATTTTCTGACAATAATAAAATTAAATTAGGGATTAATCCAGGAGTGGTGTCGCAAACCTGTAATCTCAGTACTCAAGAGGCTGAGGCAGGGGGATCACTGCTAGTTCAAAGCCAGCCTGAGCTACATAGAGAGTTCAAGGCCAGCCTGAATGACATACTGAGACCCTGTCTCAGAAACAAAACAAAACAAACAAACGAAAAATAGAGATTAATTAGTATAAGATATTCAGAAAAATCCCAAGTATTTAGAAATTAAGTAATACATTTCTAAATACCTTATAAATCAAAGAAAAGCTCACAACAGATACTAGAAAATATTTGGAACTGAGTGTTAATAAAATCATGATTTAGTAAAATGTGTGGGCTATAAATAGAGCAGTGCTTAGATAGAAATTTATAGCTTTACTTGATTATATTACAGAAGGAGATCTAAAATGCATTATTTATTAAGTTAAAAAGTAAGAGCAAATTAAATCTCAATCAGGAAAAAATGAAATAAAGTAATAGTCAAACACTGAAATGGAAAACAACAACAAATAAACTAGTAAAGACAAAATTGGCTTCTTTAAAATTATTAAACATTGAAATCAGTATAGTCTTAGTAAAGTTGATTTTTTAAAAAAGAGAGAAAATTACCAATAGCAAAAGTCAGTGAAAGTACATCTCTAGTGATCTTTATACTGAAAAATAAAAATGTTTGAAGTAGTCTTCAAAGAGTACTGTATTTAACAAAAAATGCATCACACTTTCATATATATATATATATATTTCCCCCAAAGAACTGAACTCTAGGCCCAGATGGTTTCAATGGTTTCACTATTAAATTCTATAAAATATTTAAAGACAAAATAATGCCCAACTTACACACATGCTTTCATAAAAATAGAAGATCAGAGACTGCCTCTCAACCAGCAATTTTATGAGACCAATGAAGTGCTGCTACTAAAACTTGACAATATTACAAGTGGATTATGAACTAATATTCCTTATTAATATAAATTTTTAAATGGTAAAAGGTCAGACATTTCATCCAGTCATAAGTAAAACACTGTAAACATCATGCTTGCATGAAATGGATCTGACTGAAAAGTTCCTCGAACATTTGCAGGGCGTCTATAGATAAAGACAAAACTGGGCATCTACTCATGATCATAGAAAAGTTCTTTGCAAGCAGAAACTGAAGGGAACTTTGTCAACCATGTGTGAAAACCTGTGGCTAATGGCACACTACACAGAGAAAATGCTGGCCTTCACGTTAAGGGTAAGACAAAGATGGTCCTGCTCTCACGAAACCAAACAAGCAAAATGCGTAAAGGACATATGCAGTGGATGATAGAAAAGGAACATTGTTTCTCTTCTCTAACAACATGATTCGCTATTAAGAAAATAGTTTCCTTTTTTTTTTTTTTTTTGCGGCACCGGGAATCAAACTCACAGCCTCGCGCCTGCCAGACAGGCATTTAAGCTGTTGAGCCAAACTCCCAGCCCTGGCTTTTTGAGGCAGGGTCGCACTATGTAGCTCAGGCCGGCCTTGCGCTCACGTTGTAACCCAAGCCGGCCTCGAACTCACAACGCTCCGCCTACCTCAGCCTCCCGAGTGCTGGGATTAAAGGCGTGAGCCACCACGCCCGGCAAGAAAATAGTTTCTAACCTAATAAATAAACTCTTAAAATTAATAAAGTTGCAGGATGCAAGGTTGATACACAAGATGATACTTTATATATACCAGAAAATAAATTTTTTAATTTGACTTAAAATAATAAAACAGTGCAACTTCACACCAAGTAAGAGGTGTGAATGAATGCTTTACAAAAGAACACACTGCAGGACATGGTGGTGCACACCTGTAACCCCAGCACTTGGGAGGCTGAGGCAGGAGGTTCACCATAAGTTTGCTGTCAGCCTAAGCTATATAGTGAGTTTAAGGCCAGCCTGAACTACACAGCGAGACACTGTCTCAAAAACTAAAAATCAAAACAAAACAAAATGCACAGAAATGAGCAGGAAAGAAACTGCTAAGTTTTCTGTGCTACCAGTCACCAGGGAAATACAGTTAAAACCATGAAAAGATACCACTACACACCCACAAGAAAGACCGAAATAGCAGTGTCCATTACAGTCAAGTGGTGATGAGGTGGAGCTTGCGTATTTTATACTACTAGTGAAAATGTAAAATGGTGCAATTACTTTGAAAAGGATTAGCAGTTTATATTCTTAATCATAGACTTATCTCTGAAACTCACAATCCTGTCTGGTCAGCGGTGGGATGTAACTCAGTGCCTTGGGCACGCTAGGCAGATGCTCTACCACTGAATTCCCCAGCTGTGGAACCTCACAACTCTCACCCTTGAAATTTGCTCAGTAGAAATAAAGACATAAGCCTGCACACAAATTTATACAAAAATGTCCATAACAATTTCGTTCATAATAGCTTAAAACTATCAAGGTAGCTCTGCACTGTAGTTTAAAGTCAGGGATTGTGATGCCCTTGCCTTGCTATGCTGGCAGAAAAGCAGACTTGAGGATCAGTGGAACAGAACCCCAAACACACTCAGTCACCTTATCTTTTTTTTCAGACAGGGTCTCACTAAGTAGTGAACGTTGGCCTCAAGCTCACTTTGTAGCCCAGGCTGGTCTCAAACTTGCAAGGATCCTCTTGCCTCAGTCTCCCTTGTCCTGGGATTATAGACATGTGCCACCACACCGGGCTCAGTCACTTATCTTTGACAAAGGGGTCAAACACCTTCACTGGAAGAAAGATAGCCTCTTTAATAAATGGTGCTGGAAACACTGGCTTTGCACATGCTGAAAACTAAAACTCGACCCATGTCAATCACTACTCACTAACTAAAATCAAAATGGATCAAAGATCTAAATATTAAAACAGAAACACTAAATC
>RJWM01050079.1:0-10890 GCA_004363535.1 Dasyprocta punctata
GGTCTCTGCCTTTATTTCATTCTTTTACTCTTTCCATGGGCTACAGTTCTCGTTTTAGATTCTTCTTGGGCCCAGAGGACCCATCTCCCTCTTTTTTCCTTCTCTCTGTTATTATATTAGTTTATATTCCAGCATTTTGATGGTATATTCAGGGAGCCTCCCTGTCACGGTGTCATCTGGGCGGCCATCTTGGAGGAAGTCCTCTATTCTCTTATTCTTAACTAAGCTAACATTTAGAGTTTCTACTATGTGCTAGGCTTGATACTATATGCTGTGATATAAAACATAAAGGTGAAGCAAGTAGCCTTAGAGAGCTTAACTGAATCTTCAATGCAGGGCAATTGAACTATTATCACTGTTATGCTAGTGTTGTGTTAATGAATTTAGATCTTTGCCTATGGAAATTTAAAAGTCATCAGAGATTTGTAAGTAATAAAATAAGGAGAGGGGAGATTAGTATTTTAGAAAAATGTTGGTGGATGTAATTCAGAAAATATACTGGAGAAAGGGATCCTATAAATTCAGAGATGATAGAAACCATGTGTACTTACAACATCATTTATTCCTCTAACTAGTTCAGTGCTGGAAATGGAGTAAGCATTGATTTATTAATTTATTATTTTATTAATTCATTATATGTGGATTGCTGGTTGATGAATATATTCTTTATTCTATGCAGAGGAGGCAATGCTAAATAAAACTGGCATGGTCTAAACCATTATGGATCTAATGTATGAGTGCAAAATAACAAACAATAAATTTTAAGTGAAATAATTACATGTTGTGTCAGGTACCATGAAGGAAGTCGCTCAGATGGAGAATATCATCAAGTGCCTACTTTAAGTAGAGTTGTGGAGAGGGCTTGCTTAAGGAAGTAATACCTTTAGATATAAATTGGAAAATAATATTTTTATGTAAATTATAAAGAATAGGGTCAAATAGAAGTTATGGCAATGACCTAGGGAAATATTATTGGTATCTAAACCAGGGTAGCAGAAATGCTCATGGAGAGAAATGATACAAAGACATTAATGACTCTATAGGACTGGGACTTGGATTGGATGTGGAGACTATAGAAGAGGTGGGGATTAAGGCTAGCAGCTGGTTCTTGATAGTGTTCTTTTCTGAGGAAGAGATCCCAGGAACAGAAGTAGGTGGGCCTTTGTGATGGGCAGCCTTAGGTTCAGTTTTGGACACTTGAAGTGATTTTGAGACATCTTAGTGGAAATAGCCAGACTAAGATCAAGAGCCATTGTAGGGAGGTCTGAGTTGAGCACAAATAAAAAGAAACAAAAGATAATATTACAGCAGCCACAAGGATAGCCATTTGAAAGAGTAATGGTGAAGATTATTAAACTTTGTAAAACAATCAAGTAAGTAAAGGGGGGAAACTGGCATACACTGTCAGATAGAAATTTTAGGATAATGACTAGAGAAATATTCAAGAGTTGGAGTTTGCCACATGAGTATTTCTGAAAGTCTTGGAGACATAAAGATAAGAAGATAAATAAAGAAATGCATTGAGAGCAAACTCAGGGACAAAGGAGTCAGTCATCTTGATGCAGTGGAAGAACTATCACTCTGGAAATTATTGAGAACAGAAAAGATAGGAGGTTGTGCTTATAAAGCACAGCATTTAAATGTGAGCTTTCAGTGGTGAATTACATCAAGTAACCCCAAGGTTCAGGGTGTGGTGTAGAAGTTCTTTGAGTTGGGGAAATACCTGTGGTAGGAAGGGTCGTACCTCTGAGATTTCCTAGAGGTTGTAAGTAGTCCCCTTTGGTATTGAATGTGAAGGCTCAGGAAGTCTGTACTCTGATGGGAGCAGATACACGCAGCCAGTCAGGGGACTCTTGGTGAGTTTTGCTTAACATCTTTGTGCACAGGTGATAGTGCACACAGATGACAAGTACACACTCACCTTACATCAATGGTATTTCTAATCATTGAAAAATTTGATAGAGTCAAACCCTAGCCAAGTATTTAAAAAAACACTTCACAGCCATGCATTGAACTCAAAGACAAAGATATGGTTACTGCTTTCAGAGAACTCGCTGTTAAACCAGAAGACAGTGGCAGAGTAGGGAGAAATAATTGTGATACAATGTGATAAATAATGTAAGGAGCTATGTGCCACGTGCTTTGGGATGAGAAAGCAGTAACTACTTCTTTTGGTTGTATGTGCGTGGGAATTTTCACAGAAGGGAAGAATGAAATCTTGTCTGTGAAGATGGGTGGAACTTCGCTAGGGAATGAAGCGAAGTGGGTGGACTTCATGGAGGAAATGTCAGTCTGAGCAAGGGCACATCCAACGTGGAAATCACAGGAACAAACTCGAAAGGATGGGATTTACCAAAGAGCATGTAGGAGCCAGAGGAGCTGAGACTGAGAATACACCAGGGGTAGCCTTTGATCTGCCTCCCTCTGCGGGGTATTCTGACTGCTAACTCAGAAATCCACCTTGTATACTTGAACTAACACAGTCCCATTTCATGATGGTATCCCTACTTGAGTTTTCCATGATCTTACCGGCTTGATCAGGTTCCTGTTCCACAATTCCTACTGTTTTGTGTAGTGTTCACTCAGATTAACATTTCTGCCTTTATCTAGTCATGTTTTTCAGAAGGTGAACATAAGGGGTCCTAAATGTGAAAGTTAAGAATTTTGATTTAGTTGCAAGGAACCTCAAAGTCTTCTAACTTAGTCCCTTTTATGGTACAACTAGTCCCAAGACAATCAAGAAAACACTTATTTTTTCCATTTATTTCAGTGTTGCTCTGTATGTATCTTCTTTATTTGGCCTGTGCCCTTTTTATGTTCTATTTTTTTCCTTTGTGCTTTTGACTATATAGTATAAATCTACAGCGTCCCCTCAAACATGTCCATCAAATAAGCAACAAATATATGTTAAGGTTGTTGTGGAATGGTCTTAAATTTGTGCATATACTCTGAGTCTTATAGGGATATTATTCCTATAAGCAGTGACTTCTTTTAAGTTAGGATCCATTACTACTCGGATATTTTTAAAATGTATTTTCTCGTTTAAAACTTCACAACAAAACCAAAAAAAGGCCACATTTTCCTAGTGGTACTGTTCTGTGAGTCTGACTATAGTCTGTATTAGATTTCTCATATGAGTAATGTACTAACACCATTGAATGTTTATGTTTGTCTCTTTTAGTAAAGATCACCAACTCTAGAATGTGAAAATAAGGAATATACTTACCACTATTAAGAATTTAAATGCTTTTTCCTTTCATTTTACATTTGACTTGTAATAAATGTATATCCAGTTGTTTGTAATCCGAAGTGGATAATTTAGTGACAGAAAAACATGATAGGCTACTGCACTGAGAGCAGTATCCTAAAGATGCCACTTTGAATCATCTGATCTCATTTTATCATCTTATTTTGAATGGTGAATGATTTTGTTGCCATATCAACAGCTTGATCTAAAGTTCAGCCTTCTCTTGTCACCCTTGAAAAGATATTCTTCAGCTGACTAGTTTTCTTAGGGAAGTTTATTAAAGCTAGCTAGATAAGTAGTAGTGTTGTGGAAATTGAGACTAATAGAAACTGTGGCTTGAAGGAGTAGCATTTACCATGGAAGAGTGTGTTTCTCTATACTATAAAGCACACACAGCACTCAGTGTGTACTGCCATGAACTAGTTTTCATGCCTAATTCAAGTTATCACTCAATAACTGTTGAGAACATTTCATTGGTCACGGAATCCTCTTTCTTTGCAGTATATCTTATTACTCATCATAATAACCCTGTGAGTCAGGTAGCATTATTATTTGCATTTTCAGAACACAAAAAGTACCAGGCTTTGAGAGGTTAGTAATTTGTTGAAGTCCCCCAGCCAGAGAAGGAAATCACTTTACAACCTATCTCTTGCCCATCAAAACAAAACCATTTCACACTGTAGTTGTGAGATAAATAGACATAAGTGTCACAGAAAATTTAATGCCATTTTCCAGCTCTGTTGACTGGAGTTTATATTGGTAAGAATGGGAGGTCATGAGAATAAAGTTCAGTTTATGTGTTTCTTTTGTATTTCTTAAAATGCTTGGGATGAACTTTCAAGGTCATTGTTGATATGAAACATATCTTTGTGACAGAAAATGTATTTGAAGAAATCATTTACAAATACAAAACATTGCTGTTAAAATATTGGTGATAAGGATTTCTCTGAAGCAAGTGTGGCATCAGTGATTCACGAGATCTAAGTCCTAAGTTCACTAAGAAAACTTTGTGAAATCATAAATGATGTATAAATCAATGATGTGGTTGCAAGCTTCTGACAAGATCAGTTAGTATCAAAAGAACAGACATAAATAAATTAGTTTTTTGCTGAATAAAACATATGAATGAATCAGAAGAATGAACCCAAAGAATCTAGATCCTACTTCATTTCCATATGTAGTAGACTACACATGACATAAAATGTTGGCATCCCTGAATAAATCCACAGTTCCAATTGTAACATCCTGCCTATTGCTGTGACATTGTATATCAAATTCTGGAGGCTTACTAGATAATTTTAATATTTTAAATACAAAGGAAACAGAAAAGGAGACATGTTTCCTATCACAATTATAGTTTATAATAGAAATAATATTACAGAAACAAAATCATGGCTGCTTCACAGTTAAATGTGTTCTTTTATTTAGTGGAAAGTTTTGGAGCCATTTCCCGCTGTTCGGTTAATTTATCCATCTTTGAAGAATCAAATTATGTTAAGTCTTAGAAATGATTTTTTGACTTCACTTTTTTATCTAAATCCTTTGATTGCTCAAATTCTAGTTATTTTTAAAAGCTTTAGATTTTCTTTGCACTCATTTCTCTTTTAGAGTTTGAAATGATATGATCAAATACATCTGTTTTAAGAAATAGCATTCAAATGAGAATCTGGGTGGTTGGGATTGAAGTATTTTTTTTAAACATAGAAGCATTTTATTAACTAATTTTTCTGCCATGGGAATATTTTAAATGTGTGAGGATAAAGAGAATATGTTACCTTCTGAGCAGCTGGTGTGAGAAAGCCATTGTAAAGCTTGTTGAGAAGAGACTTGATTAAACTATCAAGGGGTGGGATGCAGACTTTGGAGTCACAGGTAGAATTTATGCCCAGATTTCATGTAAGGAAAAGAGTACCTGTGAAAGATAAAGGATGAATGAAATAGGAATTGCAGTGGTCACCCTGGGGAATAGCCAGGAGCAATGACTTCCAATCTGTAGGCCATATCCCATTAGTGGGTCAGACATTCCATCAAAGGATGGTGGCCTGCTACCAAAAGAATTGAAAGAGAATAGAAAATATCAGTACCTAAGTCATAGTGAAAATTGAATATTGCTTTTAGAATTATTTTCATAATGGTGTACATAGTAAAGATTAAACATTGTTTTTCTAATGTTAGGTTGCCTTTGTGTGCATAGTGGGTAAATATTTCTAATCAAATCTTGATAAAAATAATATTTGAAAAATGATCTAAAGAGAAGGTAAAATCTGATTAATAGTAGGGGAGTGATTGTCTTTGGGAAAATATAAAGGCAAGAGTTTTAGAGCCCTCTCTGTTTCCTCTGCTAACATTTTGCAAGTTTTTGTGTATAAACGATTCCATTGAAATGAAATTTATTGTTGCTTTGTTGTTGTGTGTACCTGTGTACATGCAGGAGTGTGTTGAGTGAGTTTTTATGGACAGAGAAGGTTTCAGAAACATAGGAAAGGATAGATAACTATGGATATGTAGAGTAACATATCTCTGTGTGTGTACCTATATCTATTCTATGTAGATATGTTTATGACATATTCATATCTGAGTGTCTTAAATGTATCTGTATATAATGGATACCTCATTTAAAATTTTGAATATGTTTAAATAATATCTACAAGTCATAAACTAATAAAATTCAAATAGCTATATTAATAATAGAAAGAAATATAGCCATAAATATTCCTTAAGTTATTCAGTTTGATTTTGAATTCCTTCATCTTAAATGAGATGTGTGATTAACGAAATGTGTAACATCAGGTCTGATGCTAAAAGTCAATTTAATATTAATGATTTTTCACATATTACTGAATTTTAAGGTGCTATCAGAAAGTCTCTCAGAGTATGTCATTTTAAATATTTTTTTCATAAGAACATTAGTCTTAAAAGTCATTGCCTATATTAGTAAGTGTGATTTCCTCTGTACATACTCCTAATATTTTATAGTGCTGTAATTTATCATTATGGTATATTCCAATTTTTAAAATTCATAATCTATAAATTATTTTAGAAACTATTCGGAAATTGCTGAACATTCTCTTTAGTGTGGTCATCCGAATGATTTTTCTTCTTACCATTCTTAATTGGTATATATGTATACCATATGTATGTATATATATCTTCTTCCTTCATATATATGTATATATATCTTCATTCTCTTGTGTACCACATGCTGGGAATAGTGGTGAGAAGATAGACACTGTCCCTGCCTCATGAAGTCATGGTAAAGGGAAAGGATGAAGTAGGAGGGACATGTAGCTTGTCTTGGAGTGTTGGAGAAGATCCTTAAATCAAATAGCATCTAAGATGCCACCTTAAAGGTCAGAGGTGGAGTGAGGTACAGAATGCCATAGGCAGGTTTAAACATGTACATAGGGCTGGTGACAGTATGAACCTGGGAAGGTGAGAGGTAGAGAGTGACTCCATTTCATGAAAGTTTCTAAGCCAGGTAAGAGTCTGGGTTGTATCATAAACACAGTGGTGGCTGATAATGCTATTTAACCCAGTTGCACTTGAATTCTACCTGCGTACAAATATACAAGGAGTCATCAAGGCATATTATGAATGTTTAAATTTTAAAAAATTACAGTAAAAGACACATTATTACAGTAAGACACATCGTCATTAAACACCCTAAGGATATTTCCCCTCCCTTTGAATGCACTTATTCTATTTTTGCCACTTTGTGAATCAGTTCTGGAGGTCCTTTTTTGTGTGTCTTTACAACATATAATCAATAAATGTTGATTGCTGCTGCAAAGTATTATCTAGTGGAAAGGCATACTTGTGAAAATGAAACTTGTGTCATCATACACTTTATAAATATGATTCAACACTGTGCGACTTCTGGGTCTTCCCCAAATAAATATGACCAAAAAAGGTAAACATTTCGAATACATTCAGGACATCAAGGCAACCAGGACACTGTAACTAAGACACTCATGAAGGAGGATTTCCAAAAATTTCAGAAAGTGACAAGAACAATGTAAAAAATGTGTTCCAGTATCTGGTGAGGATTAATGGCAACACGTCTTTTATTGTAAGAAATTTGTTTTAAATTTAAATATTCACTCTATGTGTGGATTAAACCTCATTTTGTAGAAACAACCACTTAACATTCAGTGTAGACTTAGACTGGAGGCCAACAAACACTGTTTTTTTGTTTTGGTACAGGAAATCGAACTCTGGACCTCACACTTACCAGGCAGGCATTTATACCGCTGAGCTAAATCCCCAGCCACAACAAACATTTCTTAAATAAAGGCCAGGACATGAAATATTTTAGGCTCTATGATACATATGATTGCTGTCACAGCTAGTAAACTGTTAACTGTAGTGTGAACATAGCCATAGCCCACATACAAACAAATGAGCATGATTGTGCTTCAATAAAAATTTTACATGGATATTGAAATTTGAATTTCATAAATTTTTTCATGCACCATACATATTCTTCCTTATGTTCTTTCTTTCGCTTTCTTTCTTTCTTTTTTCTTTCTTTCTTTCTTTCTTTTTCTTTCTTTCTTTTTCTTCCACCCTTCCTTCCTTTCTCTCTCTCTCTCTCTTTCTTTCTTTCTTTCTTTCTTTCTTTCTTTCTTTCTTTCTTTCTTTCTTTCTCCTTTCTTTCTTTCTTCTTTCTTTCTTTCTTTCTTTCTTTCTTTCTTTCTTTCTTTCTTTCTTTCTTTTTTTTCCACCCTTCCTTCCTTTTTCTTTCTTTCTTTCTTTCTTTCTTTCTTTCTTTCTTTCTTTCTTTCTTTCTTTCTTTGAGACAGAGTCTCACTTTGTAGTTCATACTGGCCTTGAGTTCTCTAGGTAGCCCAGCCTGGCCTCGAACTCTGAATGATCCTCCTGTCTCAGCCTTTTGAGTGTTCGGATTACAGGCTAGCACTGTCACTCCTGGCCTTTATATGCGTCTTCAATCACTTAAAAGTGGTTCTTTGGTCGCAAATCACACAAAGACTATCGTTAGGCCTGATTTAGTCCACAGCGCTAGTGTGCTGACCCCTGCTTTGGAAAAAGCAGGTGTGCAAATCAGGTAGTCACATTGGGGTGGAGCCTGAGGCCATCTACAGGAAGTACATGCAGTTATTTTCTGCTCCTAATGCTAGTCCCAGTAGCAATGTGCAAAGGTACTTCAAGCATAGGTGCAATTTTAAACACTCTTAAGTCAGCCTTTGAGGGGGCACTACATGTGTTTGTGTATGTGTTCTGGAATGTTTAAGGAGAGTTAATGTTTTTAAAAAATCAAGATCTTCAGTGTCCTCACAATCCCATAGTAGAAACAGATATTAAGCATATAAACATTTGTTTACAATTTTTTATTAAAGTATGTATTTACATATTACAAGAAAAAATTGCATGGAAAATGTATTAATTTGAGGTTTTCAGAGAAATATAACTGATAGGGAATGTGCGTGTTTTTGTGTGCATATGTGTGTGTGTGTGTGTGTGTGACACATAGATAAATAGTCTTACATAATTATGAACACTAAGTCCCAAGGTTCGAAGTTGGCAAGCTGGCAACTGGAGAGCTGATTTCACGACTCTTATCTGGGTCTGAGACCAAGACAGCCAGAGGTGCAAGTTGTAGCCTGAGTTTGCATCTGACATAGAAGACGATGTCCCAACTCCTCTGAGTCAAGGAGACAGAGCTTTTCATACTCAGCTTTTTTATTCCAGCCAGTTCCTCAGTGGATTGAATAATAATCATTCATAGTAGATAGGAGGATTTGCTTTGTAGTCTATGAAGTCAGGTGTTCATTCCTCCCAGAAATACCTCACAGACACACTTGATGATCTTTAGCCAAATATTTGAGCACATTGTGGCTCAGTCAATTTGATCCATAAGATTGGCCATCATAGGAGGCCAGTGGGTTGATCAGAATGGCATTACTGGAAGGTCTGCGTAAACTCCTCCAAAGGGAATATTAAACAGACCTGAAGACAAATTGGCTGGACAATGAACCATTTGGTTGTGTTTAAGATAGATCAGAAAAAAGAAAGAAATTTCAGATGGGAGAGCTACATGTGTCTTTAGAACAAGATGAGTACATGGACAAGATCAGAAGAAGCACTTATTTTTTTGGAGCTATGTGGAAACTTCAGAAACCCTTAGTATCTCTTTATCATGTGACCAGAGTAGAGGCAGCGCCAAGCAGCTGCAGATTACTGCCACTTTTCAGTTCTCCAAGAACAAGCATTTTTCTAAGCAATATGTTTCCTGTATTATCTGAGTAACCAAATGAGAAAAAAGGGTATTAGCCACACACAGAAAATTTCATGTTTCCTGTTCTGGATTTTGTCCTTGGCCCTCACAGAACCCTTACTGCTGGAGAAGGGTGCCTCCAGGACAAAGTCATGATGTCTCTGCACATAAAGCCTTGCATTTGAAAGAGTTAGGGTAAATGTCTGACCAGCTTGATGTCGTGATTTAAAGACTTTTTATCTGGAAGCTCTAATCTGGTTTTGTTAGCCCCATAATATGCTTGACAGACCATAAACATGCCAATAAGAGGAAACTGTTTTAACCAAAGAAAATAATCAAAAATCATCTTGAAAAATTCTATTTTTTTGGTCAGGAATATCACTCAAAAGTACTTGCACAAAAATAATTCTTGCAGTTAAGCAAAGCAATTTCATTGTCTTGGTTTTACTCTCTTTAGATTCAATGAAATATCATTCTGCCATAATAATGCAATCTACTAGGTTTCTAGGCTTACATGTGCAACGTAGGTCTATCATGTGAACATTCTGATAAACATAAATACACATTATAACCCATGTCCAATCACAGGAAAGTAAGTTTCAGCATTTAAAATGTGTTATAGACCACAGTTTGTCATGCTAACACAGTTTTAATACTGTTCTTCAAAGCCCTGGCATACAATGTAGATGCAACATTATGGTAGATTCATTTTCAAGGATGAGAAAAACCCCAATGTCTTCACTGCTTATGAATAGTTTGGCCTGCCAAAATCCAGCTGTGTTGCCATAACAACCTCATTGGCTTAGATGTGATGTCATCACCCCAAAAAAGCTAAAAGTGAAGCACTCTATTATAAAGTGTTAATACAAGTAAATATTGAATCATCTAATTACTAGTTACAGATAACACTTTTCCAAATGCTTTCTGATAAGATGTATTTAAAATTCCACTGTATATGATTGGTCAATAATGAAATACTGGCATAGGGTTGGGAGGATTGGCTGAAATGATGAAATCTGTGATTTTTTTAAATGTAGCAAACAACTGAAAATATTTCTTTGTCAAAAATTGATGATATATTAAAAATCTAAGAATAATACTTGCAAAATAAGTCTTATGTTTGGCATTCTGGTGACAGAAGGGCTTGTAACCATTGTATTGAAAGAGCACAACTCAGAGGGTACATCATAAAGCATCTTTATTTCTCTCTCCAACTCTTCTTTTCATTTGCACTGAAGAGCACTAATTGTCTTCTACCCTTAAATGACACTCAAGCTAGGTTTCATAAGTCAGATAATAAAAGTCCTTCATTCACTTCTCACCACAAAAGAGTGTTTGGTAATTAATAAGTCCAGTCCAGGATAATAAAAGTAATGCTGGATAATGATTTAGATTAAAGCTTCTGCCC
>RJWM01050080.1:0-10888 GCA_004363535.1 Dasyprocta punctata
ACCTCCATTCTCATTGCTATCTGGGGGAGTTCCCATTTGTAATCCCAGGCAAAGCAATAAGTAATTTCAATCTACTACTTCTATTGCAACTCACAGTGAGGATAAAGAGACAAAAACTTATCTGTAGTTGCATGGAAAAGGAGGCTTAGTTTAATGAGGACAATTGTTAACCTGAACAAAGTCTATGACACAGGGCCAAGACTGTTTCTGTAATTCATGAAGAGGAGAGTGCTTGGGATTGAGTGATTCTGATAGTGGTACTGAGAAGTGGGGTTAGTAGAAGGCACAATAGCAACTCTATAATATGCAGAGACAGGGATGCAGAAAAATATACCAGATTTCAGTAGGAGGTAGCTTTTGAGGTTGAAGAAATCTGTGGGACACAATTTAAGGTACTATCATGAGATTTTGGATGGCTCTTCAGCTTTGATGTCTGGTCTTTATGTCAGAAGCACCACAGTTTCCCTCTTAAGACTCAGTCTCAGCTGATAGCATAGTGTCACTTGGCCCAGCTCACATTTAGTACGTGGGAGATAAAGGTTGGGAATCACTGACTTGTCATATTGCTTCAAAAGTTACACAGCAGTGCCTTGGCAAGATTCATTTGCATTGCTTAAAGACACTGAGCAGGTAAAGTATCCTAGCCAGGTCTGTACATATCGACACATGGAATTAGAGCAAGATTTAGCAAACATGGAGACAAAAGATCTGCTTTTGCCATAGTTCCACCATCTTGTTTTGAAGAAGTTGGTGCAGAGTTATCCATGAGTGCATGGTGTACCATTGTTGCCAGGTTGGGAATCCTCTATTACAGACTTGAATAAGAAGAATTATAAAGAGAATAGCACACTAATTCCAAAGCAAATCCAGAAGCAAGGCTGGCAAATTGATTCAACTGTTCTATGGAATTAGCAAATCTATCTGAATCATTATTTTGGATATCAAATATGCCCGTATACTGTGCAACTGACAGCATTTTTCGTAAAAAGTGTCAACATCTCTCACAATACTTATATGGGTTTCTCTTTATATGTTTTTTCAATATTATCCAAGGATGCATAATATTGTCATATGGTTAATGGATGAGAGAAAAGTGAGTCATGCTATAGTGACACCTCAATCCTTGTTGGAATTGAAAACCTTCAAACTGACATCCTACATAAAGCATGCAGGTCTCTAGCATGCTTACTTGGGTATGAAATTTTACATCAATTTGTCATTGAGTTTTCCAGCTCTCATCAGCAGTTCTTGTCCAACTGTTTACAAAATGAGCAGTCTGTTCTGAATGAACTAGTGCCAGAGACAATAGTTGCACTGCCTATTAAAAGATTCAAGGAGGTCACCACCATTGTAATCAATCCAATTATCTGCTTTGTTTAACTCAATTAAATCTCTTCATTACAGTCTTTAACAAGAGGGAAGTTGACAAGTGATACCAAGGAACCATCAGATTGACCAGAAGTCAATCTTGAAGTATGCTGACCATGATCACTAGTGTAAAGTTATTAGAAAGATTATCAACATGATGTAATGAGTTAGATATCAATTAGTACATGAGAACATATTTTATTGCCATTGTATCTTCCCTACTAATAGTATATGAAGATCATAAAAACATGTTGTTTTCTGTATTTTTGACTTTGTGTTATGATTTTTATCTTTCCTCCATTTAACAGTTTCAGCTGCCCAGAGTGAAACTTTCCAGACTGAAAAGGTAGGACTGATTTCCATAGAGTACGTTGTATGTGCCCAATATTGCCATTGGCAATGAGCCTGTAAATGGGAAGACTGAGGTTTTTACCTGACCGTGTAACATACAATAAGGCTTGTGAGGTCATGGAATTATCAGGAGAGCCTGAAAAGAAAATCTTGTGCCAATCTCAATTATTTCCCACAAAGAATCCTTTGGAGGACATATCTACAAAGGAATGATTAACTTTGCATGTAGCCTGGCCATGATGTGGTTTTCTACAAGTGTTCCAATGCTCAAATCACCTTCCTCAAAATGAGGGATATGAGTCTCTGGAATATAAACAGAAATGTCAGTATTATAAGGCTATCATCTGAGGAAATAGAATTTAAAGTTAATAAGGCAAATTGATCTTTAGACAATTATGCTTTCCAAGTCTGATTCAGCTGACATACAAGTACTAGAATCTTCTTGTTGCTGTGTTACTTGTCTCTATAGAATTGAAAAATTTCTAGGGCCTTTCCATCCATGTGAGTTGTCTAAGTAATGGTGGATTAGTTAGGTGTGTCAATGCTCTTTACTCTGAACCACAGAAATATATACTGTGGTTGCTAGGACAGCAAACATTGCAAGGGAAAGATTTTCAGTTGATTGAGCCAAACCTTGCAATAAAGTAGATGTGAGCCTCACAAACTGTCTTCTCTAAGCCTTCCCAGGACAGTGAATGATGCACAAGCATCATTACTTGAGGACTCAGTGGGATATATCATGGGTTGCAAAGGTGTGCTGAATTCTGGCTACTGATCAGCTCCAACAGTCTTAATAACTCTCAATTATCTTTATAAATAAAAGGGTGTCCTTAGTTCTAAACTAAATATGATGTTGGATCACTCCAAACTCCTGTTTGGAGGTCATGCTAAGCAGATTCAAAAACGTTAAAAATATGTACAGCAAAGGCTGAATGCACTGGATGAGAATTTTGATGCTCTATTACCCTAGCCTGTTCTGTACACATCAATAAACAGAATTAGGGTAAGATTTAGTGTCACAGAATAAAAACTGATGGTCAACTTAACACCAGCTGAATTAAATTGGGATGGTGTTGAGTGCAGATGGACCACCTGAAGAAAGTTGCCAGCATAAACAGGAACGTGGAGAAGAGCAAGTCATTGTGGGTTTTCCTAAGTGTTGCTGTTTCAAGCTGTTGGTTCTCCTGGAGGAGCTTGTCAGGCTGGCTTCCCCAGTATGAATTTGACCATTATCATCAGAGCAGCTCAGGACCTTGTTGCTGAGCGTGGCTGTGGTTCAGTTCAGGGGAGCTCTGATCCTTACATTCAGCATCACTTCCTGGTTCCAGAGGGGAAGATGTTGGCTGTTTAATCACCAGGAGAAGCTTGTCACGCTGGCATCCTGGCATGTACTTGACTGTTCTCATCATCAGAGAAACTTGGGACATCGTTGTCACTGAGGATGGCTGTGGTACTTTTCAGGGCAGCCCTGATCCTTACTTTGAGCATGACTTCTTGGTTCCAGTGTAGGACCCTCAACCTACTAGCACAGCTCCATCACCCTGCTGGCTTAGCTTTCTAGCTTCTACCACTGACCTCTGGGCTTTCCCAGCATATATCCATAAAACAGACTGGCATGAGTCCATTTCATGGGCTCTAGATCTCCAGTTGGACTCATGGGAAGCATTGTCATGGGCTGTGAGTCTTCAGCTGGACTCATGCAGGACATTGCTGTGGAATCCAGGCCCTGGCTGAACATTCTGGGTCTTCAGTGTTGTGAGCAGATTTCCTGCACTTTCCTGTGTTTAACTCCGGGTGACTATCGTAAGACAATATTATAAATTCTGTGTCCCGTATGTGATTGTTCACCTTGGAACTCCTGACTACAATAGTGTAAAACATGAAAACCAGGAGTTTTCTCTCAAGGAGAGCACTCTCAGGGGTCTCTCACAATTTACTCTCTTTTCATCTCCAGTGCCCTCCTCAGTTTCCTTTTATTGCTACTCTAGCTTTTATTGTGGAGCTCTTCCTCCTGTTTCATTAGATTAGCTAGTACTTATTTCATTTTCCTTCATGCTATTGAAAATGGTATTTGCTCCTCATTTCTTTACTGGTGGGTTCATTGTTAATGTACTGAACTTCTATTGATATTTTTCTCATATCCTGAAGATTTCCATATTTGGTTGTTAACTCTGTCTTCTGCTGGATTTTTTTTTTTTTTTTTTTGCGGTACTGGGGAATGAAGTCACAACCTCGCACCTGCCAGGGCAGGCACTTAAGCCAATGAGCCAAACTCCCAGCCCTGGTTTTTTGAGGCAGGGTCGCACTGTGTAGCTCAGGCCGGCCTTGCGCTCGCGTTGTAGCCCAGGCCGGCCTCGAACTCACAACGCTCCTCCTCCCTCAGCCTCCCGAGTGCTGGGATTAAAGGCGTGCGCCACCACGCCCGGCTCGCTGGATTTGTTTTTGATCGATATAGAGATTGATGTCATCCTAAATAATTCTTATTTGAATCTTTCACTTTTGGTTTGTGTAACTATTTTTTTTCCTATTAGTCTTGTAAATATTTCAAATAATATGCAGAACTGAAAATACCCTCATTTTTTCCCTTTGATTTTAGAAAGAAATTTCTCAGATTTTTACTGTTTAATATGAAGTTTGGCAGTAGAGCTTTTCAAAAATGACCTTTATCACATTGGAAGAAGGTCCTGTTTCACCAGGATATTTATCATGAGAGAATGGCAAATATTTCAAGAGGCTTTTAGTTTATCTACTGAGAAAATTGTTAGCTTTGTCTTTTTTATTAATGTGACAGATTTTTTGATCCACACATGTTGAATAGTTCTTGCATTCCAGCAGTGGAGGCTATTTGGTCATGACTTGGTTCATTCTGTTTGCCAGTATTTTGTTGAGGCTTTCATTTTATATTTATTGAAGAAGCAGGTCAGTAATTCTCTCACTGTTTTTTAACTTTGTCTGTTTATGGAATGACTTTGAAGTTCTCCTTGCCTATCAATATCATTAAAAGGTTTAGGAGTATTTGTGCTTGAAACTTTTGTAGGACTCAGCCATGAAACCATGTATAACTGGTCTTTTCTAAGTTTCTAGTCTATTTATGATCACTTTGATTCCATTGCCTATTTCTTGATTATTCAAGGTTTTAAATTATGCTTGGTTCAATTTTGCTGATTCATGTTACCTACTAATCCCTCCATTTCTCCTAGTTCTCAATTTATTCGAGTTTAGAAAAGCAAATAACTTTTATTGACAGTGTGCATTTTTACTTTATTTTTATATTTTTAATGTCATTCATTTGGATCTGTGGTGGATTGGCATCTGGTTTGCATGTAGATAGCACATTTTCTCAGAATAATTTAATTTAGATGCTGTTCTTCAGCTCTTGTTTTACTCTTTTGTCAGAATCAAATGATGAATGTTGTTGAGATTGTTTCTGCATGATCTGTTTGCCTGCTTCTCCACATATCTGGTTTTGTATGGGTACCATACTTCTGCTATCATCATAGCTTTGCAGTATAGCTTAAGATCTAGCTTTGGGATGATTTCTGCCTTCATATTTTTGCCCAGAACTGCTTTTGTTGTTCTGAATTTCTGTGGTTGTGTATAGATTGGAGGATTACCTTTCCTGATTCTGTGGTTAATGTTTTCAAAGGGTGTTATTTTAAATATATAGGTCAGTTTTGAATGTGCTGCCATTACTGTAGCTTGTACTTTAGATGACTCCTTAAAGCCTCATGTACTGACATTGAGGGTTTCTTGGATGTTACTGGATCCAGGGTGTGTGGTAGTCATAGAAAGGTTGTGTGGTACTAAATATGTCCACTGATTTAATTTAGCACAATACCATGTGTGAAAAATGGAAAGAACCACCTGGCTGCATGTGAAAGTACCAAAAAAGCTGGTAAAATGAATCAAGTAAAAAAGAAAGGGAAGTTTGCTGCTGCTGCTCCTTGCTGTTCACTGTTTCTACTCAGTCATGTCTTTCTGCCTTGCCACCATGATGTGGAACCTGCTGACTATGGACTGAGAACTCTACAAACTGTGAGTTTTGTAATTGACTTATGGGAAGATTTTGTGACATTTGGCAGATGCTGCCTGAAGCATCTCCAGCCTTGGAATGCTGTAGGGTGAATGTGACATCAAATTCTGGTATGAAATCGCTATTCTAAAGTGCTAATAGAAATTCAACTTGAAAAAACCTAGGAACAATATCACCATTGTTGAAATGCAGACTATGTGTGTGATCCTATTAAAAATAATTTCTCTGCATTTCACTCATGTGTAGAGATTTGGCAGGAAACTAAAATTAAATGCAGTAGAATAAATAACCTGGTGAAAGAAATTTCATGGTAACTTAATGAAGAGATAGCACGACTAATGTAGGAGATGCTTAACATGTTCATCTTTCAGAATCAAGTTCCAAAAGCTGAGCACCATTATTTGAGCATTTTGAGTCTGACCAAAAGTAGGCTCAGGTGAAGTTTCGGCTTGCAATCAGGCATTGTGTATATGAAAAGATCAACTGAACACATCACAGGAACCAGAGGAAATCCACACTTTCAGCTTCAGAATTTCAAAGATGATACCCTTTTATTTGACAAGCAAGCTTCAATGCATGATGTTCAGGAATGACAGTGTCTAGAGAATTATTTCCTTTGAGTTATGCAGACAGCAGTTAGAAAGATAGGCACTACACACTACACACGAGAAAAAGGAAACTTGGCTATTTCTCCAGGTGGTGGCAGGACTTTGCATCTTTGAAATGATTCTGGGTTTAGGCATATTCAGATTTGAAGATACGTGGAGGCAGAAAAGTTTCCATAATCACTTCACAAGAGCACTTAAGATGCCAGACAATATGTCATTGAGAGAAGATTGCAAAAGCTGTGAATATGAAGCACCAGATGGAGCAGTGACTGCAGAAATTTGGAGAAACCAGGAATGTGGTTGTCTGAGGAGAGCTACAAGGGTTAAGCAAAGCTGCCCTAAAGAGGAACCTTGGGAAGCACAGCAACTGTCATTGCCATAGCATTTCAGCCATTCAAACTACTTAGAGTAAACAACTTGCCACAGATTGTACCAAGTGCTGAACATAAAATTGCAAGTTCTAAAATTTGGCCTGCAGAATTTTGGAATTGCTGTTTTTCTATTCTCTTCTATTTCCTATTTGTGTATTTTTGAATGCCATTGTTCATCTAATGTGCTGTTAATAAGAAATATTTAATTGCATTTTCATTCCTACACTGGCTTGCAGAAAAAAGTATGCTTTAAATATCAGAGAAATGTTTGGTCTTGGACTTTGCAGTAATGCTGGAAGTGTTAGAATTTTGGCACCTCTTAGAGATAGACTGATATATTTTTCAAAAAGGAATGTGCATTCATATTTTCATGGTCAAAGTTTAAATAGTATACTCCATATCTAGATATCCCCTCAGAGACTCTTGTTTCCAGAGATATGAGATTATGGAGAAAACTCAAAGTGTCTGCTCATGGATGAATATTGTTTGATCCTCAAATGAGTCCAGTGAGTGGTTTAGAATTTTTCTTGCTTTATGTAATTGGAAGTCTTCCCAAAAACCTTGTAGTCTGCATACAATAAAAGTCTACCTTTTTCCTCTTTCATGCCTACCTCCCATGCAAATAGTAACCTTTCCCCTTCACGTCTCTTGCATGCCATGGTGACTATTATTGAGCCCCATGCAAAGCACAACTTATCATAAACATTTCATTATAGGTCTTGAACATTTTGTCCCAGCATTGAGAAATGTACCTAGCATGGCAGTTTTCACAATTTGGTTCTCTGTATTCATAATCAGGTGGTCTTGTTCCATTTTCAAGTATTTCCTTCATTCCCCTTTTTCATTTTTGTTAGTTTCTTTTTATTTTAAAGGCAACAAAACTGAGCAAAATAACAATAAATTCAATCAGAACTGAACAATGAAAGCAATATGGGACTTCAAAAGAAGATAAGAGAACCAAAAGTATCTACCATAATTTATTTTCTTCAAAGGATCCATCCATATCATCTGAGATGGTGAAATAAAAATAAAACAGAGTACATTCAGTCAAAACAAAATAATGGAAGTGTAACAGGACTTTATAACCAGATAATAATAAATCAGTCTTTGCTACCATAATGCCTGTTGCTATCTTCAAAATAACTACCTGTGCCATCAGACATAATGAAATCAAACAAAACAACAGAGAGTAAAACCAAACCAAACTGAACAATGAAAATCATACAGGAATTCTTTATTGGGTGCTACACTATGTCCTCCCAAGTCCTCATATACTTTTGATGGGGCTGAGTTATTGGTTTGTTATTGGTTTGTTGTCTGGTGTGGGGATTGGCATAGTGAGTGCTGTACCCACCCAGGGGTGGAGCCGACAGACAGTGTAGAGGAGGTGGATCTTCCCTTCCTTGTTTCTGCTCTCGCTTGACATTGTGCCTTGCTGTTTCTGGCCACCATGCATGGTAGCCCTGCCATGCCATGCTGCTTTGGAGCCAACTAAGTATGAACTGAAACTCCTGAGAAACTGTAGGAATAAAGCTTTCCTTCCCTAATTTTGGGTGTCAGGTATATCGTGTTGGCAATGAGCAAAAAGTAACAAAGACAAATTCAGAAACAAAATAGTAAGAAATTAACAATAGCTATCCTCTTCTCTTTTTTAGAATTTTCCTCCTCTATCATTTTCACAGTATCTATTGTACATTGTTTGTGTTTTAATTTATTTTATTTTGAAGTGAATAAAATAAAACAAAACAGAACTATAAAATGATATGAGGCTTCAAAATAAGATAATAGGAAATTAATAATTGTCACTACTTTCCATTTTTAGATGACTCCTCCCTTTTCACTTTCACAATATCTACTGTACATTTTGAAATCCACTAACTTCTTCAGTTTTTCTTTTTTTTATTTTAAAGGGAAGAAAAGAAAAGAAAGAACAGAACAATGCAAGGAACAAAGGATTTAAAAACCAAACAACAGGAAATCAACAGTGGTACTGTAACCTCTCCTGTTTTCTTCAAAACAGTTGTCCATACTTTCTCACACAATAAATCCAAACAAAACAAAATAGTATAAAACCAATCAAAACAAAAGAATGAAGCATCACAACAGACCTTCAAAACCCAAAGTAGAAAATCAACAATGGCTACCAAAATATGTCTTGTATTCTTTAAAATTGTCGTTCCTACCTTCACACATATTGAAATCAAACAATAAAAAACAGACTGAACAAAATGAATAAATGAATAAATAAATAAATAAATGAATAGATGAGAATAAAGGCATTATTTGGCTTCAAAACAAGAAGACAGAAAATCAGCAATGGCTACCATAATACCTCATCTTCTTCAAAATAGCTGTTCATACCATCACACATAATAAAATTCTGGTAAACTCTTTAGAGTTGAAGGCATTGCATAACTCTATGCATGTACATCTACACTTTCTGAATTCAAAGGAAAGCGAAACAAGGGTTGTAAAAAATACAATATAAACAAGAATGAAAAAGTCAAATAATTAACAATAACAAACAAACCCATCAAAAAATACAGATTTTCAAAATAAGCTGGTAGGAATACAACAAATGTTCTTTTGTGTAGTTATCTTCAAAAGAGTTACTCAGATTACCAGGTATAAACACATAAAATTAATCTGATCCTATGAATGTTAACTTTTTGTTCCAAGAACTAATAGAATTAGTAGTACAATCATCTCAGTTCTCTCAAGTGTACGTATACAAATTTATCTTTGCTGGGCATGGTGGCAAACACCTTTAATTGCAGTGCTTGGAGGCTGAGGGAGGAAGATCCTTGTGAGTTCAAGACTACTCTGGGCTACAAAGTGAGTTCAAGGCCAGCATGAACTGCATAGTGAGACCCTGTCTCAAAAAAATGGGTTAGCTCAGTGGTCTAAGTGCTGCCTGGTAGGCACGAGGTTGTGAGTTTGATCCCCAGTACCAAAAAAACCCACCCAAAAACCAAATTTCTCTTTTTTCTTTTCCCTTCCTTCTTTTCTCCTTTTCCATAGGTTATTTTTTCTGTTAGAGAAATTTCTTAGCCTTTCACAATTTTACTGAAGACTTTGTAACTTATTTACTCTACTTTTCTTAGACTAGGTAGAAAATACAATATTTACACTTTGAGTTCAATTTATTTCACTTATAAGTATGGCCTCAGGTCACATCAATTTACCTATGAAAGCCTCAATCCTTCTTTAGAGCTGACTAATAATCCATCGTATAAAAATACCACATCTTTTCTTACCCATTCCTCAGTTGATAGGCATTTGGGTTGTTTTCAAGATTTAGTAATTACAAATTGTGCTACTATAAATAAGGGTGCACATATGTCACTGTGGTATGATGTTTTCCATTCTTCTGGGAATATGCCTAGAAGCAGAATAGCTGGGTCAGATGGGACTTCAAATCCCAGTTTTCTGAGGAATATCCAGACTGACTTCCACACTGGTTGCACCAGTCAACACTCCCACCAACAGGGCAGAAGAGTTCCTTTTCCCTCACAGCTTCTCCAGAATTTGCTATTGGTGGTTTTCTTGATCCTGGCCATCGTTGCAGGAGTGAGATGAAATCTCAGTGTTTTTTCACCTTGCATTTCTCTAATGGCCAATGATGATGAACATTTTTTTATGTATTTAATTGTCATTTGTATTTCTTCAGCTGAGAAGCATGTTTTCATCTCAGATGCCTATTTTTCGATTGGGACTTTGAATTTTGGGAGCCTTTGTTTTTAATTCTTTATGTGTTCTAGATAGAAGTCATTTGTATGAGGGACAGTTAACTAAGTATTTTTTCCCAGTTCATGGGCTTTCTTTTCACTCTTTTGGGGATTCCTTTTGACATGCAAAAAAACTGTAATAAAATGACATCCCAGTTGTTGGTTCTAGGAAGTATTTCCCATGCAGTTTGATTTTTCTTCATGAATTCTCTGCTTACCCCTATGTCTTCAAGGTTTCTACCTACTTTGCTTTCCAGCAGATCTAGTGTTCCTGTTTTAATATTTAGATCTTTGATTCATTTTGACTTAGTTTAGTGCACGTTGATAGGCATGGATTTAGTTTTACTTTTTGGCGTATGAAAAGCCAGTTTTTTGAGCACCACTTATTCCAGAGGCTATCTTCCAGTAAACATGTTTGCTTTGTACTAT
>RJWM01050081.1:0-10168 GCA_004363535.1 Dasyprocta punctata
CATTTAACAGCCCTTCAAGACTGAAGCAACCCCTCCCTTCTTGCTCCATTTCTGAATGAGCATCACTATTAAAGGCCCCGGAGTGGTGGTGATGAGACACTTGACAGTGAGTGACAGAATTCAGAAAGCAAGTGAGGAGGTCTCTTTCGTGTTCCCAGGCACTGCTTAGCTCTGGAAAGCAAGGAGAGGAACAGTGCCAGCTAGCCTTCTGCAGGACTAAGGAACACTTTCGTTCACCACTTCCCTGTGCCCTCTTTGGCCCCAGGAATGCCTGATACCCTGCAGACTGGTGATTAGAAGAACCATTTGCAGAAATGTAATTGGTCCTCTACTGCTTTACGAAGTGAAGGGAGAGTTACACTTAAGAAACACTTCCAAAATTAGGTTGAATTTGAGCCTCCTAGCAGCAGCAAACATTTCTTCCATCAATTATGCTGCATCCTTCCCCACACACCTTACTAGTACTCTTACTCTGGGACCTCATTTTCCCCTGTTGCAGTGGAAATCAGCAGGCTGCTTTGCACATACTACCCTTCTGGTCTCCAAATTGCAGCTAGTGAGCTCATTTTAAATCTTACAGGGGAAATGTTTGCTTGCCTTTGAAGATGCTCAGGAATCCCCTCCACAGCTCTCCTAAACCACTGCATCCTGTGCTGTTTCTAAGTCCCCTTCTTTGAAATCCAAATCCCTGATTAACCAGTACCTAGCGTGGATGGTCTGGTACATGGTAGATGTGCAATAACTCCCTACTTTAGGGAGGGAGAGAGAGATTAAAATTCATCATCTGTAGCATATGCTTGTGATGGAAAGGGTCCCACCCATATTAGGTACTGGATTTAACTGAAGGATTTCTAAATGAGCTGTATGCTCAAAGTATCCAAGACCAATTTTTATCCTTTTCTTGGTGACTGAGCCATGCTTATGATGCTGGTGGCTTTTATACTATACTATGAGTTATGTTGCTGTGACTTTGATATGTGTGGAGCTGTTTGCTGACCCCAGTCCTGTCTAGTTACAAAGCTATTGTTATCCTGCTCAGGTGAATCCTTTCCTTATGGACACTCATTTGTAATGGTGGCTTTGATTCATCTGCATACCCCTTTGACTTGCTGATTCTGTGGCTTTGAAAAGCCTGATGACACCCCACACACACACACACCATAGACCAGAACGCATGACCTGTGGGGTGTCTTCCTAGAGACACCCCATCCAGGCCAGTTCCACTCAGAGTCCCAGTTCTTCTCTGGATAGTTTAGGCTGATGATTACAATTGAATACATAGGGCTTTATCTTAACCTCACAGAAATACTTTTTATATATCCCAGTCTTCATCCTAAGAACTCTTGAACAGTGTGTGTGTGTGTATATATATATATATATATATATATATATATATATATATATTTAACACTGAAACATGCAAGTCCTGCAAAGATGATTTCAAAGGAAGTGACAGTAGTCAGCTCTCTTGTTTCTTTTATTCTTACAGTGCTAGCTAAGGAACCCTAGCAAATTGTCCTTGCTTTCCCCAGGTATGCAAGGACACAAAGCCCACACCTGGATATTCACCTGAGGTCTTGATGCCAATTTAGCTGCAGTCTGGGCTGGATCAAAGACTCGACGAGAAGACTGATCTTTGCAGAAATTAATATGCCGACCGGCAGCAGTTTCATTAAATCTCCTCATACAGTATGGGCATTGGATATAGTCTGAATGTGAAGACAGTAACAGAGAACCAATTAACAATTCAGAAACAAATATGGAATGGACTCTGTGAGATAAAGTAGAATATGAACAGCATGAAACAAGGTCCCAAACTCCAGTTTGAGACAGAGTATTGAGACAGAGTAGGAGGCAAGCAAAGGCCAGCATAAATGATGTTGCAGGAAAAATTTTACTCCCTAAGCACTCATTTCACTCAAGAGTGTGCCCATAAAACGTGTATGTGGCATCTTTCCTTAGACAGTAGGTTCCTTATACTTAGGAAATTCCCAATTAAATGGGTTGTTTATTAAATCCTCATGTAAAGAAAGCAGCCCAGAAATGGGAGCGTGTTAGTATTGGTGGTGGGGAAGAGCACCGAAAATCCAAAATGAAGCATGGGCTATGGTACTGTGTGAGACAGGAGGTCATACAGAAATTATTGCATTACAGAGGGAGATAAGATTTCATTTCAAAATGCGGGTTTGGGGGTGAGATTAGAAGGTAATGCTGCTGTGTCACTAGTGGAAAGAAATACTGCTTTTGCAGTGAATTAGAGTTGTTTCACTTTACTAGGTGAGGAGGCAAATGACACGTTCAAGAGAGTAAAAGAATAAAAGATGTTAGGGGTCAAATAATCGGAGAAAGAACAAAGGCAGGGTGATGGAAAATGGCCTCAGAAACAGCTTCAGCTTCAGGATGCAAATTCCAGGCACCTCCGTCGGCCCCGCTAAGTCCTCTGGGATTCTGCAAAATACCTTTGTGTCTGAATGTTTCTTTCATTTGCAATGATCAGACACGACCGGTTAGGCAGAGAAACGGGAAGTGAGAAAGATGCAGGTCTTCTTGGAATGCAGAGCTGTGTGTAGCAAAGCTGAGTCAGAGCCTCTCCGTCTGAAGCAGGCAGGGATGGAATTTGCTCTATTTTGACTCGGGCAACTTTAAAGGATAACAAAGGGGATATGAGTGACATAAGAGAACCTCTCCACAAGGTTCCAAGACTACACCAACCCTAAATTCAGCGTAGACGTTTAGATCAGTGCAGTCAGAATTCCTACATTCTTAAGCAGTCTAGGCCTTTCTCTAGCTGAGCAAATCATGTCCTAGTTGCCCTAAAATGTAAGAATTACAAGCACTTAGAAAGTATCTAGTAGCCTTGCCTGTTATTTCATATTCTGAAAGGCAGTGCTTAATGATCAAAATTTCCTGGAGGCAGGAAAACTTTTAGATGGGGAAACTTTATCTTTAGAGATGGGGATGCCATGCCTATCCAGTTAGTGAGCATTCTAACACAGAAACAAAACAAAACAACAAAAACCCACCACAAAAAAATGCCTTCAAAGTAAACAAGTCAGCTAGGACAGCATTGGGAAAGGATGCAGAGGCTGGGAACCTGCCAGACTGGTTTCGAGCTTGCTGTGCTTTCGAACTTGGGCAAGTTACTCAACTTCCTTAAGCCTGTTTCCTCAGCACCATTCGTATCATCTGTTTCTCTGGGCTGCTGCAAAAGTTGACTATTGATTATCCACAAGTGAGCTCGGCATGGTGTGGGGGAGGAATGGACAGTACTTCATAAGTGCTCTAGTGCAGCAAGGTTGTGTTTCCAACTACCAAACAGAAAGAGATGCAACTGGTTAGGAAAAAAACTAACATTGGAAGTGCTGTGGTGATTAGAGCTTAGTAATAATGCTGTAGAAAAACCACGTAGAACTCGGGGAGGGGGTGAGCGGGGTGGTTATTTCTTCAGTTTTTATCAGCTAGTCTTGCATCAGAAATGCTACTGTCACGAACCTTGTCCATTAGGCAGTGACATTGACTGTCGCAGTTCTGAGCTGCTTCCTCAACCTCAGTCACCCATTGTCACCCTTCTGTGTATCCTGCATGATGTGCCACCAGGGGGGCAACCAAGTTCAGATGTATTTCCCTGCCAACAAAAGTACTGGGGGGTGGATGAGACGGATAGACAATTGCCACATGGCAGGATAAGCTATGAGGGCGGGGGGCAGGAGCAGGGCCCCCTCTGGGGTCCACGGAGGGTTGAGAAGCTCAGCCGCAGGGAATGGGTGGGAATCTGCCGGTTGCATTTATGTTGAATGGCGAACACCGAGAATGGAGAATATTATTTTTCTACAGCAAGCATCTAATTATGGCACACTGAGCCACATGTTCCCTCCTCACCTCAGAGTCACCTTTCTTCATCTGTCAACATCAACATCGAGTGTATAAAAATTACTATGTCCCATGTATTTCAATAGAGATGATTTCCAAAGTCAGACTACAAATGGATTCTTATGAGGAATATGGTGGCCAAGTCTCACATAAAATTAAAGTAGAAACATAAGCGTCATTTTTAAATGCCAGCATTGATGGAGACACCATATGAAAGAGTGACCAAATGTCTCAGGCCTCATAAAATAATCCCAATTCTAAATATTTTATATCACTGCCCCTATAAAGTATCACAATATCCTGGAAATTTAAATCATCCTCTGACTGGGTTACATCAGTAAGGAGTACAATACATGTATGAATGTCACAAAAAACTGAGGCATGAAGCTGGGCGTGGTGGCGCATGCCTTTTATCCCAGCACTCAGGAGGCTGAGGTAGGAGGAGTGTTGTGAGTTCGAGGTCGGCTTGGGCTACAACACAAGCACAAGGCCAACCTGAGCTACACAGTGCGACCCTGCCTCAAAAAAACCAGGGCTGGGGGTTTGGCTCAGTGACTTAAGTGCCTGTCTGCCAGGTGCGAGGTTGTGAGTTCAATCCCTGGTGCCTCCCCCCAAAAAACCCTGAGGCATGAAAGAAAAAGAAATCACTTGCAAATACAGACATATTAGGCTGTATTATATATAATTCTAGTCGTGTGTGTGCATGAATTTTCTAGTACTTAAGCCTGAGAATACTGAGATATATAAAATTCTTGCACAATCAAAATAATCAAATCATGATGAAAATGTGCCATTGTATAGAATTATTTTACTTGTTGCATATAATTATAGTTAAGTGCACAAGAAAGAATTTAATTATAAACCCGTATTTTGGCATAAAAATGTGAAAGGAAAATAAATTGAACATGCAGTGAGGCCTAGCAAGGGGAAATATTTTTTTTTGAAGAAAATAACCCTCACATTTTAGATCCAACTTAGTAATGAGAAAAATTCACACAGTACAACATTTGACATGGTTTCACTTATTCAATTAAAGGACTATAAGTTAGCCCTTTACTATGTTGCTTCTGATTCTAAAATAAAGTTATTTCTCATAAAAGATATTTTTTGTTCCATGAAATCTGTTACTTTAGTACTACTAAAATTGTAACCACAGGTTTTTCTACTGGACTTCTCAAGATTGCACATTATTTTAAGCTACATTTTCACCACTACTGGATAAAAGTGAAAACAACTATGCAGATTATTGTATGATACAGAAGTTCAGATTATGTGTTTGATAGATAACTTTTTAGGTGTGATCTCACTGTGGCATTTTGCTTTTGTACTTTTTCAGATGAATCTGAAGGATAATTTGCGTACAATAAAATTAAACTATATTAAGTGTACAGTTTAACAAGTTTGGACAAGTGAGTCATTCTAATTAAAATAGAGAACATTTTCATCACTTTCAAATTTCCCTCAAGCTTCATTTCAGGTGTTGACCTCTAGACCCCACCTCTACTTTCCTCTCACTATACACAAGTTTCACTTGATCTCTAATTTCGTATCATAGAACATCCACCCTGCTGCATGTGTAGTTGAGTAATATTCCACTTTATAAACATTTCATAATTTGCTTATCCATTTGGTTGTTGGTGAATTTCCAGCTTATGCTACATAAATAAAGCTATGGATGTTCACAAATAAGACTCTTTTGTGGACATTTTTATTTTTTGCAAGAGTATCTAAAAGTGGAATTGTTACACAGGTTAAGTGTGTGGTCAAGGAAACACCAGTGCACAGTGGTTTATTTGGTATCATTTTGTAACATGTTCAAATACAATTCTTGTCTTTCTCTTAGAGGGTTGTGTCATTATTGAGTTATAAGAGTTTCGTTTGATGAATGCATGGATTGGCTGATTGATGTTATTGAGGATTGAACTATATCCCCAGCCCTTTTAATTTCTTATTTTGATACAAGTTCTTTCTAAGTTTCTGACTTCCCCAGGTTGGGCTTGAACTTGCAATCCTCCTGCCTCAGCTTCCCAGAGTGCGGGAATAAAAGTGTACCATCAAACCTGGCTCAGTTCTTTATATATTTTTGACATGAGCCCTTTTTCAAATAGATGTTATAAATATTTGCTCCCAGCTTGTAGGTGGCTTTTCTGTTCTTACGGTATCTCTCAAAATGTAAATTTTTTGCTTCTTCCCCCATCTTAGTGGCAAATGCTCAGTTTTTCTGCACTAAGTGTACTGTGAGCTGTAGATTTTTAGATGCCCTTTCTGAAGGAAGCTCGCTTCTGGTTCCACTTTCCTAAGAGGTTTTTGCTTTGTTTTAGACACGGATATAACGCTGTCAAAGCTTTCTCTTTTGAGATGATCATGTCCTTTAAAAAATATTCTGTTATGATAGACTACATTTACTACATTCTTCCCTTTACTTAATTTAGGTTTAATTTATTATTTTTCTCTTTAAACGGGAAGTCCAAAGTAATTGATCTAATCTTCCTTTTTTCTAATATAAACATTTAAAGCTGTAAAGTTTCTCCTGGGCACTGTATAAGACAAATCCCACAAATTTCAATATGTTTTCATTTCATTCAATTAAAAATGTTTTCTAATTTTTTTGTGGTTTCTTCTTAGATCCATGGATTATTAGAAATGACTTACTTTCTAAATACTCAGGTATGTTCCAGATGCATTTTTTCATTAATTTCTAATTTTATTTTATTATGATCAGAAAATAGAGTCTGTATTATTTTAATCCTAATCCTTTAAAATTTCTCGAGACCCGCTCTCTGGTCCTGTGTAAGGCCTGTCTTAGGTGAAGGCTCCATGTATTTGAAAACAAGGTGAGGAGCGCTGCTGCCTGATCTGCCACACTGCAGCTACTGGTATCAATTAGGTCAAACCGGCTGACATCGCTGCTCGAATTGCTACATCTTCACTGGTTTTCCTTCCGCTTTTGCACAGTCCATCAGTTACTAAGAGTAATAACATCCCCAAATATAATTGTGTATTTGTCTACTTCTCCTTCCAGTTTTGTCAGTTTTTGTTCCACATTCTTTGAAGCTGTTACTGGTTTCATAAACATTTAGAACTGATAGGTCTTTGTGTTGGATGGATCTTCTGAATCAAGACCTCTCTTAATACTTGCTCTGCAGTTTACTTTGCCTGATATCAGCATGGCCACTCTAGTTGTATGATGATTATTGATATGTATACCTTTTCCTGTGCATTTATCTTGTGTCTCTTAAGTGCTTCTTAGGAAAAACATAAAGTAGTTGGCTCTTTCTTTATTATTCAGCTTAATGATCTGTCTTATCTGGAGTGCGTAGATCATTTATAGGCACTTATTCATATGGTTAGATTTTACTCTAACATCTTGCTATTCATATTCATCTGATTTCATTTTTTCCTCTTTTATATGCTCTTTTAGATTGATTTTGTTTTCATTTTCATCTCAATTCATTGCTTTATTAGCCATAAGTATTTTTGAGTCTATCTTCAAATAGTACTATATCTAGTCACATGTAATGTAAGGACTTTACAATAATATGTCCTTCATAGTACCTGCCTGGCAAGCGAGAGGTCATGAGTTTGATTCCTGGTACAAAAAAAAAAGTTCTTTTTCTAGACTCAAACTTGTGCTATTGTTTTCATACATTTTATTTTCATTTGTTATAATCCTCAAGATGTGTCATTATTTCAGTGCCTTAAATAATAAATTATAACCCACAGTCAACATTATACTCAATGGATAAAAAAGACAAGAATGCTCACTTTTGCCACTTCCTTTCCACATAGTTTAGAAGTTCTAGCCAGAGGATTTAGACTTGAAAACCAAACAAGCAAACAAATCCCAAAAGGACACAAATAAAAACAGAAGCAAATTTGTCCGTTTACAGGTAACATTACAGTGAAATCTTGGATTGGGAGTAACTGGTTCTATGAGTGTTCTGTAACACAAGCAAGCATTTCTCATAAACTTTAACTTGAAAAAAGAGCCATGTCCCACAATATGAGTAGTACGTGACACCAAATATCACATGATCACAACTGAGCCAGTGTTCTTCCCTCTGTCTCTGTCTCTCTCTGTCTCTCTCTCCTCTCTCCCCTCTCCCTCGGCAGGATTGTGGGTCATCTGCTCCCAACAAGAAGTTATGGAGGAGGTTCCTTCAGAGGAGGAGGAGAAACAGAAGGAGGAATCCCTCACTTCAAATGAGATTAGAAAGATGTATAAAATGTGGGAAGTAATACAAAATTTTGCAGAAAAGCACCCACCACCCAAATAATCCTGTAGCAGCACAAGTAATAAATCTGTTTAGTGCCAATGCAATGTCACATTTCCATGAAATCTTCAAAAGCAGGCAAAGGCACATGTCATTAGATAAGTTCACAGTTAAAGTTGCTCAGAAAGAAAAAGATTCCATTGAGCCAATAGATAGCAGTGATTCCGTTAGAGATAGTGACAGTTGTCCTGCACAATAACCCGCCTCTCTCTCGTTTCCCTCATACCAGCCATGAAAGTTTTCAAAGGTAAATGCAGGTTTATTTGCTGATTTTTCTTGATATTTTTTATTTTCTTTATTATTTTATATTACAGTGTTATAATCATTTTATATGAATATTTTTTGGTTGTGAATCAAATCATCTAAGTTTTCTATATTTCTTATAGAGAAATTCACTTTGATATACAAGTGCTTTGGATTATGAACATGTTTTTGGAATTAATTATACTCATAAACCAAGGTTTCACTGTGTTTTACATACAGTAATTCCTAAGAGTTACACAAAAATATTGTTAGAGCTATAATTACATACAGCAAAGCTGTAGCATACCAAGTTATTACACTCAAAATAAGCAGCATTTTTATACGATAAGAGTGAATAATCTGAAAAGAAAGCAACTTCATTTGTAATAAAATAAAAAATAGAATTCACAAGAATAACTTAACTAAGAAAAAGTAAGACTTATACACTAATAACAACAAAATATTGCTAAAAGAAATGAAAGAAAACATAAGTAAATGGAAAGATATCGTGTGTCCATGGATTGGAGGATAATATTCCTAAATTACAGTGCTACCCAAAGTGATCTATAGGTTCAGTGCAACTCCTATTAAAATCCCCAAATTTTTCAGATATAGAAAAATATCCTAAAATTTATATTAAATCTAAAAACGAAAACAAAACAACAAAAAAACTCTAATAGCCAAAGCAACATCAGAGCACTCACGATTCCTGATTTCCAGACTTACTATAATGCTACAGTAATCAAAATATTGTGGTACTGGCATAAAGATGGCCATGTAGACCAATGGAGCAGAATAGAGCCCAGATTAAACTCTCAAATATATAATCTATTGACTTTTGGCAAGAATTCCAAGCCATTCTATGGAGGAAGAACAGTTTTTTCATCAAATGGTGCTGAGAAAAATGGTGTTTGTGCAGAAGACAGAAGTTGAGACATTTCCTTATATCACATGTAAAACTTAACTCAAAATGGATCAAAGACCTAAACATAAGAGCTAAAAATATAGAACAACAACAACAACAAAAGAATACATAGGACAGCATTAGATTTGGCAATGATTTTTAGAATATATGACATCAAAAGGACAAATATTGAAAAAAATAGATATGCTGGACTTTATCAAAATTTTAAGATTCCATACAAGAGAATCAACAGACAGTACACAAGGTGGAAGAAAATATTTGCAAATCATATATTTGATAGAAGACTAAAATTAACCTAACTAAGCCTTTAGCTCTAATTTTCAATGTACAACAGAATGGGACAGAAAAACTAGTTAAACACTCAGATGCCTAAGCAAGCAGACAATTACAGAACATGAGACATTCCAAGAGACAAAGAAATCTAGAAGATTTTTTAAAAGATTGTAAATACAAAAAAAAAAAAAAAAACCCCACATAAACCTTGACCATATCCTGACTGTGGCAGAGGAAGAGGGAATGGCAGGGAAAGCCTTAACGTACATTCCTAGAATAACTGGGAAAATGTGAGTCTATATTGTTAAACCAATAATAATGTTGTAGTTATACAGGAAAAGATGCTGAAGAGACGCATATTGAATAGTTAAGGATAATGATTTTGAAATAGCTCTGCAGGGGGCAGTGGTGGCAACAATGCCAAATTTGTCAGATTTCAGTAGAAAGTATTGTACTATTCCTTGTTCTCCATAGATTTGAAAATTTCCAAAATAAAAAATCTGGAGCAAAAAAGCAATGGATCACTAAATAAAAACAATTTAAAATGGCAAACCTGGTTGCAAAAATTTAAGAAAGAAAGAAA
>RJWM01050082.1:0-10887 GCA_004363535.1 Dasyprocta punctata
TAAATTAATGTACCTTAAGACCCTACTCTTAAGTAAAATAAATTGGACACAAGTATGTAAATGTTATATCATATAAATTTCATATCATTTATCACTTTTGGTGAGAAACTATGAGTGTTAATAAGGAACAAAATTTATAATAGATATTGTGAAAGAGGAAGAAAATATGTAAATGGGAAGGGGAACTATGAGGGGGAAAAGGGAAGGAAGGAAAGGAAAAGCAAAAATGAGAAAAAAAGGAATAGAAACAAACTTTTATGAATAAGGAGTGGGAGAGGGATTGAAGGGAGGTAGGGGAATGGGAAAAGGAGAATCAAGTTACACCATGTACAACTACAAAATTGTGTGATGAATGTGATCATTATGTGTATCTAAAAATTACTAATAAACATAACTAATAAAATTTATTTCCTGGTCTTTATTTTTATTACTGTATGTGTGTTGTGCATGGTTCCACTCCTTGCTGAGGTTGGTCCGTGGACATCACAAAGTCTCCCAGCCAAGGGTGCATATGTGGCTGTGCCTACACTGCTGTGAGAATAGTGTGACTCCGCACTTGTAGAGGGGTTTGTGACTATCCAGTCCCATGACCTAGGGAAGAAACAAAAAAATAATAATAATAACGATAACCGCACCTCCTGCCTCGCTTAGTATGGTTAGTTTTGTGCTTGTTCAGCAGTGCAAAGTGTTAACAAAGACCTCACCTCAATTTCCTAAAGAAAGAAGCCCATAATACAACTTCCCACTTTGTCTCCTAAAGTCACAACTGAGCACCTGGCTTCAGGACACTGTTACATTGGCCTGGCTCTGCCCAGACTCAACCCCTGGTGGAGTAGGAGAGGGGACGCAGGAGTCTGCACCCTGTGCCAGTCTGATCCTCGTTGGAGTGTGGCTCACTGAGAAGTCTCTGGATGACTTCAGCAGATAAAATATGAGGACCAAGGTGCACAGTTTCTTTGCTGTCTTTCATGTAATTCCGAGTTCTGCTATAACCCTGATGTCTTTTTTGCATTGTGTTTCCTGTTGTCATGCATTGCTGCCTCTGCATACTTCTCAAACCTGGGGTGCAGTGGTACTGAGGCCCCTCCACACCTCAATTCATTTTGGGGCTCCTGACCCTCTGATAGTCTAGAACATAATTCTGTCCTTAGATTGAGAGACTGTAGCACAATTGTGTGAAGTGAGAATCAGGCTATTTGACTGAAAATTTAGAATAGATACGTTTGGACAGAGTAGTTGCTGAGCAAAGCTGTGGATTTACGCAGGGGGATTTTTTTTTCCTAAGTAACTGAGATGCAGGACTGAGGAAAAAGACAGAGCTTGATCTGGACACAGATTGTGTTCTAAGGTGGAAGATGGTGTTTCTGAGACAGTGTGGGAAATGACATGCTTATTGTCCCGCCTTTGGGCTACACGGGAATCTTCCCCCCGTTTAATTTAGCAGTGTTAGGCAAATACCCTAAGAACCTGAATTTGAAATCTGTGAGGAAAAATAAGATAAGATAAGTCACTGACAGGCTCTTGAGCAAGAAGAAATGTGGGAAAGCATAAGAACGCTACCTGGGAAGATCTCAAATTCTAGCAGTGGTCAGCGTCCCCTTACAGCAGCATTAATGAGCTCTCTGGTCAAACGTGCACTTAGCCATGTTGGGCAAAGAGGAAGAATGCTCAAGGTAGTTCGGTCCGCGTGTGTGATAGAGACAGTGTCCCCAGGTTGGTCCAGTTTCTGGATGACTGTTGTTTGTGAATGACAACCATGACTTATGCTGCACAAGGAGCAACAGAGATGCTCCCATCCACCCCACCTGCCTCCTGTGTCCCCAGCACCTGGGCTCTCACATATGCTGCTCACAGCTACAGTTCTTGATGCACTTAGCAGAAATAAGATTAGATCTGCAAGTGTGCTGTGCAGTTTGTTGGGGAGTTTAAAAATTTCCAAACAGCTCAGACTCCATCTGTCAGCGGAGGTAGGATTTGATAGAAAGGAAATTATTTGATATACAATCTATTTATCTATTTATCTTTCTATCATCTATCTCAGCTTATCTACCTTCTGCAATGTGTCTCAGGATTTTTAGGTACTTATATCAGAGCATCACTGGGTCATCTACTGCATCATCGCTTCAGAACATGGTATCATTAGTGAGCGGAATATTCAATTACTGAAGCAATCACACATCTTTTTTTTGTGTGTGTGTGTGTGTGTGTGTGTATGTGTGGCACCAGGGATTGAACTCACAACCTTGTGCCTGTCAGTCAGGCACTTAAGTCACTGAGCCAAACTCCTGGCCCTGGTTTTTTGAGTTAGTGTCGCACTGTGTAGCTAAGGCCAGTCTTGCACTCGTGCTGTAGCCCAAGCCCTCCTCCAACTCGCAAAGCTCCTCCTACCTCAGCCTCCTGAGTGCTGGAATTAAAGGTGCGCACCACCATGCCCAGCTGCAATCACACATCTTAATCACTGTTAAAGTCTTTTCAGAAAGAGAATCTGTTTGTTCACTCCTGTTGGTAAGCATTTTTTTGCATTTAATGTTGTATGTGTTAGAAACAGAAAGTTGGAGATGTTTAGCATATTCAAGAAGACACACAGAGTAGAAAGTTTTATGGATTCTATGGATTTTTTCCCAGAAAGGCCAAATCTTTTTTAAGCCTATTAGTCTTTCTGATCTATTTATAGTTATTTAAAATTCTATTTAAGTCTCATTTCTATGTTTTTCCCAAATAGTGGAATGTTCCCTTGGTGTGTTTACATCATCTATCCTGGACGTAAGTGGTGAGCACCAAGTGGGGAGGTCTGGGGGCAGGGACAGTTCAGTAGTGCTCAGTTTTCCTCCCTGCTCTCCATTTTCTGAGAAAAATGTATTACAACAGTCAATAACACTGAGGGTGATTGCAATATCGACCAAAGTCTTATCCAGTAAACACTAGTGATCCTCTAAATTCTGTTTCTTTCATTTCAAGAATTAACACAAATGGTAAGAGCTTCTTGGAGATGAACTGGGAGGAAAACTGTTCTACTAGAAAAAAAGGGATTCTCTGTAAAGGTCTATTTAGTCAGGGTTACACTTATGCACATTGCATACATGTGTTTATATACACAGGCTCATCGAAATATTCTTATAAAATAAACTTGTACATCTATATAAAATTAGCAGATGTATAAACACAGAAGAATTACCAAATCTGAAATTAGTTTTTAGAGATGACTGATGTGCTTGATTTACTTATCTGCAGATCTTTCCCTCAGTCCTCTGAACACCAAAGTATTGAACGTAGGGAACGGGGAGAGATGCAGAGCTGGAGCAATGCATCTCACAGACCAGCAGCAGTGACAGCCTTCTCTAAGGCTGCCTCTGCAGAACGTCTAGTGCAGATATTAACCAAAAGCACCTATGTTAATTAATTGGTGTCTGGTGTTCTCCTAAGACCTTTCCTCACTTTGCCTCACCTGAACTTCAAGTCAAATATTATTTGCTTCCTCTTTAAGGCAGAGTGGACAGAAGATGGGAAAGTCAGAGTCAACTTGAGCAGTGATTGATGTCTAGCCCTCCTCAGGGACCCTCATCCCATCCCCTGGAAGTCTCCAAGGTCCACTCCTCTGTGAGCATCCCGCCCTGTGTGTGGGAATGTGAGCATCACTCCATGCAGCCACAAGTTCTCCCAGAATGGCCTAATCCTATGGATAGAGTGAATTCAACTCTTTAGCATTTATTTCACACAATTATATTTCAGTTATTTTAAATACATCATATATGGAACATACATCAATTCATTTTAATACCCAATTAGATCTTAAAAACAAAGATTGAATTTCTTTCATGTTTCATGAAAATTCAGGGATTAATGAATTTGATTTAACTTATTTGCAAGAATTTTCTCTTTAGGTTAATATGTACAGTGATTTTTTAAATACTCTGTTTTTGTTGTTACACCCCAGCGTCATCAAGAAGTTCATTACCTTGAAGAGTGGAACTTCACTGTCAATTATTAAGTCATTGACATGGGTAACGTATGTATATCCACACGGTCCACAGGCCTTTGGGACTTCCTCTGGTTAGTGCAATCATCTTTCTCCATACACCTACAGTATGCTCACTAAACAGTGTTTTGAGCGGGGCACATCACATTAACTCCAAACTTTTCTTCATAGTCTAGATGAAATCCCATGGATAATACCACCTGAAAGTCCAGCCACACTGGACGGGTGGATTTCATCCTGCTGGGACTCTTCTGTCAATCCAAACACCCAGCTCTACTTTGCCTGTTCATTTTTGTGATTTTCCTGATGGCCTTGTCTGGAAATGCACTCCTGATCCTTCTGATTCACTCTGACACCCGCCTCCACAACCCCATGTACTTTTTCATCAGCCAGTTGTCTCTCATGGACGTGATGTCCATTTCCACCACTGTGCCCAAGATGCTCACAAACAAGTTCATGGGTGAGAACAAGATCTCCACCCCTGAGCATTGGATGCAGATGTTCCTCTATGTGACGCTAGTTGGTTCAGAGTGCTTTCTTCTGGCAGCTATGTCTTATGACTGCTACATGGCCATCTGCCATCCTCTGCGTTACCCCATCCTGAGGAACCACATAGCATGTCTCCTCCTGGCTTCTGGCTGCTGGCTCCTGGGGTCAGTGGATGGCTTCATGCTGACTTCTGTGACCATGATCTTCCCCTTCTGTGGATCCCTGGAGATCCATCACTTCTTCTGTGAAGTCCCTGCAGTGGCAAAGCTCTCCTGCTCAGACACCTCGCTGTATGAGATGCTCATGTACCTGTGTTGTGTCATCATGCTCCTCATCCGTGTGGCAGTCATCTCAAGCTCCTACACCTTCATCATCTTTACTGTTCTCAGGATGAACTCAGCAGAGGGCCGGAACAAGGCGCTGACCACCTGCTCCTCCCACATGACCGTAGTCCTTCTCTTCTACGGTGCTACCATCTACACCTACATGCTCCCCAGCTCCTACCACACCCCCAAGAGGACATGGTGGTGTCTGTGTTTTACACAATGCTCACTCCTGTGCTGAACCCCTTAATCTATAGTCTTAGGAACAAGGATGTCACAGAAGCTCTGAAGAAAATGCACAGTGTGAGACCTGCCTTTCGAGACATGGCAAAATAGGGACTGTGAGTACTCATGTGCTCTTCTCCTTCTCTCTGCACATCACACACTCAAGGTTATATTGGAATGTTTCTCAGACTTTCACATCATAAGGTGTTATCTCACACATGTCTCATTTTGAGGAATTATTATGGTGTTCTTGAAAATTCTCCATCTGTGCCCCTTTATTTATCAAAAACCCTTATAAAATTGTGTTGTGTCCATGCTATATTTTCTAAAGTCAATAACTGCTCTTTAACTATAGGAAAATATTCATAATTTTAGGAAATGCATAATGGATTATTTAGAGGAAATGGTCATAATGTTTTCAACAAATAGGGAAACAGAGAGTGAGGGCTAAGTGGTGGAGAAAAAAAGGATGCAATGTTAATAATGAATGATGGGTTATAATGAGTACAAGGGGTTAATTGTGCTACCATTTTCATGAATATTTATGTAAATTTGAAATTATATACAAAAAAAGATAGCATCAACCCCAGGCCTTCAAAAACTTACATCCATCTCATTATAAACAATGCATTTAATCCATCTATAAGAGTTGGCAGAATCTTAACAGTTTCACTATTGTTGAAAGTCAAACTGTAAAGTTTCCTCTGTGGTGCAAAGCAAACATTACCTATGAACCTGCATAAGAAAAAAGTTAAATTCCTTCCAATTCCAAAAGGGAGCAATAGTGGAACAGATAATGATCAGACCAAAAAAAGACCAAAACCCAGTAGGAAAAACATTAAATCCAGAAATTCTATGTCCAGTACCTGGGGTATTTGTTGTGGCAAGATGTGAGCACTAAAGGGCTCAGGCAGCCCTGGCCTCATGGTAATGCCATGAACTCACACCCATGGCTTTCCTCAGCAGGTCTTACTCATTCCTGTCTCCAATGTCTTGGGTTCCTCACTGCACTTTTGGTTTCACTCTCACAGCTTTACCTATTACCCTCTAAGGTGCATGCTACATATTCTCTCAGACCTTCTTCCGAATTCTAGGTAGATACCTCCATGACCCCACAACTGTTGCATTTAGGTGCCTTTAAAAGCTGCACCATATATCAATGATGCCAAAATCAAACTACTCAGTTCTTCCATTTCCTCCTGATTTTTACCAAAGATCTGGCTAAAAGCAGCAGCAGTACCCATATCACAGCCTGAAAGCTGGGCCACCTTGATATTTTCTCTGCCAGATTAATTAGGCTATGACAATTTATTTATTTATTTTTATTTAAGAGGAATAAAGACACAGAAAAGAAAGACAAAAAACAAAAGAGACAAACAAATGATGAAAACAAATCCAAAACAGTAACATTATAGGTTTACAAAACAAGATGACAGGAATTTGACAATGGTTGCAATATTGCATATCATTATCTTCAAAAGCGTTGTTTAGAATAACAGACATAGACATGTAAAATTGATCTAATCATATGAGTATTAACTGTTCTTTTTCAATAATTAATACATTTAGTAGTATAGTCATTTTAGCTATCTTATCTATACATATATACAAATTTATGTCTTTTTCCTTTTCCCTTCCTTCTTTCCTCCTTTCCCCTTTCCCAATTACTTTTGCTCTTTGAGCAGTTTCTTACCCTTACACATTATTTATTGTAGATTTTGGATTGTACATACTTTTTCAGTTTCTTACACTAGGAAGACAATACAGAATTTACACATGTGAGTTTGATTTATTTCACTTATGAGTATGGTCTCAAGTCGTGTCCATTTAGTTATAAAAGTCTCAATTGTCTGAGGGACAATTGGCTAAGAGGTTACTGCAATTTAATCTCAGTCTCCAGCCAAGTATCCAGACGTGAGAGAAATGTGGACAAATTTTCTGCCAGAGCATGGCGCACATGGCCTGGAGTCCCACTGACAATGGAGTCCTTAGTCCGGACGGAAACCTCCTGATCCTGGCCTTAACTGTGCACTTTTCTACCAGCGTTATGGTCTGCAGATCTCTGATGAGAATCTCCCATTAAACTCAGCTTACAACATTCTAGGTCTAGCAGGCATCTCCAAAACTTGCCAAACTCCTGCTGTTCTAGAACCATGACAATAGGTCACTGTGCCACATGGTTAGTCACAGCTATGACCCCTCTTCTCTGATACCAATATCTACCTAATCCACTTTCTTATCAAGAGAAAATACCCAACCATTGTGTATTTAAAAAGCTAAGAGTTATTTGGCTCATGGTTTCAGTCCACACTCAGCAAAGGCAAGATCAGGATGGCAGATCAGCAGGGCAGAAAAAAGGCGCTCACTCTGTGGAAGCAGACATTGCTGTGGGATCCAGGCCCTTGCTGAATATTCTGGTCTTTGGTGTTGAGGACAGATTTCCTGCACTTTCTTGTGTTTAACTCTGGGTGACCATCACAAAATAATATTATAAATTCAATGTCCTGTATGTAATTGTTCTCCTTGTAACCCCTGACTACAACAAAAGGAGTATCAAAGTGTATCAACTATCTAAAAAATGCAACAGAAACACTAATTTTGTTGAAAGACAGATTAGATGGAACTCCTGAAAACAATGGTATAGGTATAGACTTACTGAACAAAACCCTAATCACACAGAAACTGCCACAAAGAATCAACAACTGTGACCTCATCTCATTAAGAAGCTTTCACACAGCAAGAGAAATCACCAATACAGTGAAGAGACACTTTTTTCACAGTGCGGGGAAGCAATGTTTGCCACCTGTGCCTCAGTCAAAAGACTACTATCTAGAATAGAAAGAAATCAAACAAGTCAGACCCCCTCAAAATTAAAGTCCCAATCCAAAATTGGGAATCAAGGATAAATAGATACTTCTTAGATGAAGAAGTAGAAACAGCAACTAAATATATGAAAAAATGTTCAACATCTGTGGTCATTCAAGAGTTGCAAACTGAAACAATAGTAAGATTTCTTCTCTCCTCAGAAAGAATGGTAAATGTCAAGTAAACTTCTAAGAACAAATGCTGGCAGGACTGTGGGGAGAAAAGAACCCTTGTTCACTGTTGATTAGAGTGTAGACTGGTGCAACCATTGTGCAAGTCAGTGTGTAGATTCCTCACAAAACTAGAACTAGAGGTTCCATTTGACTCAGCTATTCTCAGTGGTAACTTCCCAAAACAATTAAAACCACCATAGCAGAGTGATACATGCATACCCATGTATACAGAAGTACAGTTTATATTAATGAAATCTTGAAAACAGCCCAAATTCCCATCAATTGATGAATGGATAAATAATATTTGCATTTTTTATGCAATAGAGTACACTTCTGCCATAAAGAAAGATAAGCTTGAGACATTTCTATGTATATGGTTGTACTTTGAGACCATACTCTTACGTAAAATAAATTGGACTTAAGTATGTAAATGTCATATCATGTAAATGTCATAAGAAACCAAAAGTGTAAATAAGGACCCAAATTTATAATCGATACTGTGAAAGAGGAAGAAAATACGTAAATGAGAAGGGAAACTATGAAGGGGAAAGGGAAAGGAAGGAAGGGAAAAGAAAAAATGAGAAAAGAAGTAGTAGAAACAAAGCTTTTGTAAATAAGGAGGGAAAGAATGGTTGAAGGGAGGTAGGGGAATGGGTAAAAAAGAAGAATCAAGTTATACCATGTACAGTACAAAACCCTATGATGAATGTGATCGTTATGTGCACCTAAAAGGTACCAATAAACGAGAGAAATTTTAAAAAGTCCTGATTTTTAATTTTTATTTTTATTACTGCATGTGTGCTGTGCAAGGTTCCACTCCTCACTGAGGTTGGTCCATGGACATCACAGAGTCTCCCAGCCACCTGTGCACGTTTGGCTGTGCCTATGCTGTTGTGAGGAAAGCGTGACTCCACACCAGTAGAGGGGTTTGCAACTATCCAGTCCCATGGCACAGGGAAGAAATGAAAAAAAATAAATAAATAACCACTCCTCTGCCTCCCTCAGTATGGTTAGTTTTATGCCTGTTCAGCAGTGCAAAGTGTTAAACAGCAGACCTCACCTCAGTTCCCTAAAGAATGTAATGCATGATGCAACTTCCCACTTTGCCTCCTATAAGTCACACCTGAATGCCCGGCTTCAGGATGCTACTGCATTGGCTCTGCAGCGACTCAACCCCTGGTCGAGCAGGAGAGAAGATGCAGGAATCTGTGCTCTGGAACCCTCAGATCTTTGCTGGAGTGTGGCTTACTGAGAAGTCTCTGGAGGACGTCAGCAGGTAAAATGTGAGGACCAGGGTGCCTGCTTTCGTTGCTGCCTTTCATGTAATTCCAAGTTCTCCTGTAATCTTGATGTCTTTCTTGCATTGCGTTTCCTGTTACCATGCATTGTCACCTCTGTGCACTCCTCCAACCTGGGGTGCAGTGGCACTGAGACCCCTCCACACCTCAGTTCATCCCGGGGCTCCTGACCCTCTGGTAGTCTAGAACATAACTCTGTCCTTAGACTGAGAGATTGTAGTACAATTGTATCAAGTGAGACCCAGGCTATGTGACTGAAAATTTAGAATAGATGCATTTGGGCAGAGCAGTTCCTGTGCAAAGCTGTGGATTTACACAGGGGGGATTTTTTTTCCTAAGTAACTGAGATGCAGGACTGGGGGGATTCCTAAGAGAAACAACAGGGCTGCAGCTTAACCATTTAACACATTTCCTCCACCTGGTGCTATTAATGCTGAACACTGTAAGCAGCGTCTCAGGGAATAAATCACGTCAGCAAAAGGGAAAATGACCACTAAAGTCAGTTTTCAAGAAAATAGAAACTTCCTATTTAAGGGATCTGCAAGTCTTGTTTCTGCAGTTTCTAAGCTCATTCGTCTTCAGAACAGTTAAGGAAGAAATCCCTGGACCTCTGGTGGCTCCTGAGGGTCCAGCCAGCCCTGCCCATGCCTGCCTTGCTGCACTGTTGTGCTCTGAGCTGTTCTCCCAGACTAGCTGCATGTCCCATGTTCCACCCAGCACCAGTCCCTTGACTTCTTTGTTCACAGAACTCTGTGGCGTGAAGAGCAGCCGGGAAACTGCAGTGAGGGAAGGGGCTTTAATGGAGATGTGTGGCAGTGGCAGGAGTTTAAGGGACACAAGGTTTCCAGAGAACCTCAGGTAGGATTTCAGTACTAGGAACAAGTTTCACGCTGTCGGTTGCTTCAGCAGATTTCTGTCACTGAAACTGAAGATCTACTGGATCTGGAAGTTCTTGACTACATCAATTTAACCCCTGTCTTAGACTTAATGTGCTTTTCTAACCATCCCTAAGATCTGGCTTTGTATATTCCCAGTTTGGGGTAAATAAATGCCTGTCTCTGCCTAGAGCTCACATTTGCTTCATGGAGCCCTCAAGGTCTGTCTGAATTTCACTCTAGCCTGTGACCAAAATCTAGCCTGACCTCCCTGAGATCTGAACTTATGATCCTACCTTAGTTTAACCCAGTGTTTGGAAAAATAGCACAAATCACCTGTTTCACCAGAAATGCAGTCTTGTGAGTACAATGGATATAAAATACTGACTCTCATTGCTTCTCTTCAGGTGAGAACTCTATGCAGACATGTACTCAGGGAGTCTAATTCCATGGAATCAAACTTTGAGCACTAACTTCATTCTCATGGGGCTCTTTGCGGACACCAAACACGCTGCCCTGCTCTACACCATGGTCTTCATATTTCTCTTGCTGGCCCTGGTCAGCAATGCCCTCCTCATCATCCTGATCCACTCAGACCTCCGCCTCCGCACGCCCATGTACTTCCTCCTCAGCCAGCTGTCGCTCATGGACCTCCTGTACATA
>RJWM01050083.1:0-10891 GCA_004363535.1 Dasyprocta punctata
TGGTACACACACGCCACACCTCTTACTTTTCTTTTCATTCTTCCCTACCCTGTCTTTTGTTATCCGGCCCTTTTGCAGAAGATCTGTCTCATTTTTCCTCTTATCTATCTTTTATTTTGTTCTTTGTCAATAATTTAGGTTTTTTACATGAGAGAAACAATGTCATATTTAACCTTGTGTGTCTGATTTACTTTACTTAGAATTATGGTATCAAGGTGCATCCATTTTCCCCAGAAATGACTCAAGTTTATCCTTCTTTATGGAAAAGTAGTAGCTCACTGTTCATAAGTATCAAATTTTCTTTATCCTTTCATCTGTTTATGGACATATAGACCGCTTCCAACTATTATGAGTTGTGCTACTGTAAACACGGGAATGCATCTTAAACTCTTTTGAGAAGACACATAGAACCTGAATAGCTGAGTCATAAGAAATTTCTAGTTTTAGTTTTTTGAGGGCTCTCCATATAGTTTTGCATTCTGGTAGTAATAGTATGCAAGCCCACTCCACAATGTAGAAAGGTTCCTTATTCTCATCACTATCTGTAATTAATTGACTTTTTGATGATAGTCTTTTTTTCTAAAGTAAGGTGATATCTCCATGTTAATTTAATTTACATTTCTCAAATAGCAAGGAAGTGTTGAACATTTTTGTGTACTTCAAGAGTCATGTGTATTTCTTCTGAGAAGTGTCTATTCATTTCAGTTGCCCAGTTTTTGACTGAGTCTTTTTTTTGGGGGGGGGATCTAATATTTTTGTGTTCTTTATAATGTGGATATTAGTCCTTTATGCAAAGAATAAGGGCTGGGAGTTTGGCTCAGTGCCTTAAGCGCCTGCCTGGCAGATGCGAGGTTGTGAGTTCAATCCCCAGTACTGACAAAAAAATAAAATAAAATAAAAAAGAATGCAACAGAGAATAGTTAGTAACATCTTTCCCATTGCATAAGATGTCTCTTCACTCTATTGTTGGTTTATTTTGCTAAAGCATTCTTGGTACTATTTCTTGTTCCCTTGGGGTTCTGTTCAGAATGTCTTTTGCTATGCCTATGTCTTCAACAGCTTCAACTATTTTATTTTCTAGCAGATTGCTTCTACTTAACATTTAATACAATGGATCACTAAATGAATATTTAATCCATTTTGATTTTAAGTTAGTACATGTTGAGAGATAAGGCTCTAGATTCAATTATCTGAATGCGGATAGCCGTTTTTTCCACCACTGTTTGTTAAAGAGAGTATCTTTCCAAGGAGACTGTGTTTTTGTCCAATTTGTCAAAGATCAGATAGCTGAGTTTGCCTGGGGCTGTTTCTGCATCTTCTATTTTGTTCCCTTGATCCCCACGTCTCTTTTTGGGCCTAATACTGTGTTGTTTTCGTCACTGTACCTTTGTAGTGTAGCTTGAAATCAGAGATTGTGTTACCTCTTGCTTTTCACTCCCCAATGTTGCTTTTGCTATTCTGTGTCTCCCTTAGTTTTCTTTCAGTCTCTTTTCATTCCATATGAATTTAGAAGTTTTATTTCTAGCTCTGTGAGGAATGCTCTTGGTAATTTGATCTGCATTACATTTAATTGCATTAAACCTGCATATCAATTTAGGGAGTGCAGTCATTTTGACAGTATTTATTTTGTCAACCTGGAAACTGGAAATATTTTTTCCTTTTTTTTTTTTTTTTTTTGATGTCCTGTTCAAAGTCCTTTTTCAAAGTATAGTAGATTTTATGGTAGAGGACTTTCCTCAGTTATGTTAATTTCTAAGTATTTAATCTTTGTTAATGCTATTGTGAATGGTATTGTTTTCCTAATTTCTTTCTCAGTGAAATCGTTACTAGTATACAGTAATGCTGTAAATCTTTGTGTGTTGATTTTATGCCCTGCTACACTATGTAATTTGGTTTTGAATTCTAAAAGCCTTTTGAGGGAATACTTTTGGTCCTCTCTGTAGAAGACCCTGTCATCTACAAATAATGATTATTTCACTTCTTCCTTTTCTATACCACTGTTTATTTCCTTCTCTTGCCTTAGTGCTCTGGCTAATGTTTCATGCACTATAATAAACAGGAGTGGTGATAGTAAACATCATTTTTTCCCCTGATTTTAGAAGGAAAGATTTCAGCTTTACCCCATTTAATGTAAAGTTGGCTGTAGATTTGCCATAAAGGATATCATTGAGGTAACTCTTTATCATGAATTGATGTGAGATTTCTCTCAGTCTTTTTTCTGTATCCTCTGAAATGATGATATGACTTTTTCTCTTGCTTCTGTTTTTATGATTTGTGCATGCTGAACCATGCCTGAATTCCTTGGGCGAAAACTATTTGGTCATCCTGTATGACCTTTCTGATGATTTGTTGCATTCTGTTTGCCAGTATTCTGTTAAGGATTTTTGTATGTATTTTCAGAAAATAGATTGGCCTGCAGTTCTCTTTTTTGCTTGGGTCCTTTTCTGGCTTCAGAATTGGGGCAATTCTAGATTCCAGAAATGACTTTGGGAGTCCTCCTTCCCTTTCCTTTGCACTAAGTAGTTTTAGAAGTATTGGGGATAGGTCTTTTCTGTAGTTCTTCCGGACTTTATCAATTAATTCACTATGTCCTGGGATTTTATCAGGTAGTAGTATTTTTTTAAAATTACTGCTTCAATTTTCTTTTGTGTTGTTGAATTATGCAGAGTTTTTAAATATTCTTGGTTTGGCTCTGATAATTTGTATGTGTCCAGAAATCTATCTATTTTTTTCCTGTATTCTTCAATTTACCAGATTACAGGTTCTCAGAGTAGTTACTTAATAACCATCTTCTGGATTTCTGTTGTGCCCTTTATGATTTCACATGCAGATTTCTAATGACATTGATTTGGGTTTTTTTCTTTCCTTTTTGGGGAAGATTGGCTAAGGGTTTGTCTACTTTGTGTATTTTTACAAGGTACCTGTGCTTCAATTCATTGAATTTTTTAAATTTCATTTTTAGTCTCAATGTTAATTTCTGCTCGGATATTTACCACTTCTTTTCGTGTACTAGATTTGGATTTGGGTTGTTCTTGTATTTCTAAGGACTTGGTGTGTCTCTTTAGGCTATTCATTTGCGCCCATGCTGTTTTTCTGTTGTGGGTGTTTACAATTTTAAGTGTCCATTTGAGGACTGTTTTCATTGTGTTCCGTCAGTTCTGTTATGTTATACTTACATTTCAATTCATTCTAGCAATTTAATTTTGATTTCTTCTGTGACACATTGATTATTTAAGAAAGTATTATTTAATTTTCATGTATTTGAATGATATCCCTGGTTTCTTTTAGCATTGTTTTCTAGTTTCATTATACTATCATCTGATAATGTGCATTATAATTTCAATTTTTTTGGCATTTATATAAGCATGTTTTATAAGCTTGCCTATGGTGTGTTTTGGAGAAAGTTCCATGGGCTTCTGAGAAGAATATATATTTTGTTGTTGGGCAGGACATTGTAGATGTGTGTTAAGTCTATGTTTTTAAAAGTTTGATTCAGCTTCTATTTCTTTGTTGATTTTTCTGTCTAGCTGATTTGTCTATTTGTTACCATGGGCTGCTGATTTCCGCAGAGGAGCAACACTTTTTATGCTCATCATTGTTTGTTTTATGGAGTTGCTGCTCTGGTGTCCAGCACATTTATCTTTATAATTTATGCCTTCCTGTTGCATCTTCCCATTAACCAATATTTAGTGAACGTTTATAACTCATCTGAGTAATGGACTAGTTTTGGCTTCAAAGGCACTTTATCTGAAAATAAGACAGTTAGCCCTGCTTGTTTCTGTGTTCCTGTTGCATGGAATATTGTTTTCCATTCTTTAACTATCTTCTGTGAATTTCTTTTTTCATTAAGTGTGTTTCTTGTGCACAGTGTATTACTTGCTTTTAGGTTTTTGATCCATTCTTCCAACATGTGTCTTGATTGAGGAAAAGAAACCATTCATATTGAGAGTTAATACTAAAATGTGTTGACATAGTCCTGTCATTTTATTTTTCTGTTGCTGACTTCTTTCTTTTGCTTTTCCATTTTTGCTTAAGTGATCACCCTTCCTGGCAATGTTGGCTTCATTGCCTCTCTTTAGGAAATCCTTGAGAATTTTTGGAGGGCTGGTTTCACAGTCAGGAGTTCCTTCGGGTGTTCTTTGTCATGGAAATACTTTATCTCTCCAACAATTTTGAAAGATAATTTTGCAGGAAATATCAGTCTGGGTTGGAAGTGGTTTTCTTTTAGGGCTGGAAGCACTTGATGTCAAGCTCTCTGGCTCTGAATATTTGTAATGAGAAATCTATTTTACTTCTGATGGTTTTAGCTTTGTGTCATTGATTATCTAACAGGTTTTAAAATTCTGTCCTTGTGTATTTGTTTCAGAACATGCGGATTGTGACTATGACACATCACAGAGAAATTCACTTCTTATTGTGACTATTTGGGGTTCTATATGGCTCAATTCTCCATACACTTAATTCTTTTCCCATATTGGAAATATGTCATTATTTCTGTAAACAGTTTTTTGGTGTCATTTATACCATCTTCCTATGTTTTTACTAATTCCAAATAATTTTAGATTAGTCTTTCCTGTGTCATCTAGGAGTACTCAAGTCTATTTTTTATTTTTTCTTGTTATTTTCAAAGTATCTCTATCCATTGTTACCGACATCAGCCCCATACTCTCCTTCTGATACTCTGTCCTCACACTCGTCCTTTTGGCTGCCCATACTTTTCAACAGACTTTTTACCTTCCTGGCTATGCATTTGGTACCTTCTCATAGACTCAGATTCTTCTTCCCAGGTGCCCTTTTCCTTGATATTTTGAACCTTTGAGTCAGACAGCTCTAATGTTAAGGGTTGTATCTAGCTGACCCTCAGATGCTTCATGCACTCCGAGTTATGGCTTTTGGAAGGTGATTGCATTGTAGGGGAAGATGTAACTAACTTCCTGTAGGGAGTTGGGATCTAATCAGAAGAAGTGGGTCACTGAGTATAAGAACTAGAAGCCTGTGTCTCCTTCCTCAGCATCTCCTGTTTCTCTCTGCTTCCTGACCGCTGTAACATGAAGGTTTTTTCCCCCTTTCCCACCTACCATTCCTTCCCCACTTGAAGCCATCAAACTATGGACTAAAAATGTTAACCAAAATAAATCTCTTTTCCTGTAAGTTCTAGTATTCAACAGGTGTTCTGTCCCAATGGGGAGAAAATGACAAAGACACACAAATTTGTATCTTTGAAACTGTAAGTCAAATAAATATCTCTTCCTTCAAGTTGTGGTGTTGGATGACTTTTCCAGGAAAGTAACAGTCTATTCAAACAATTAATTTTTACAAATAATATTTCCAGACAAAATGGATCAAATACTTTGCATTTCAAAACATCCAAGGTGGGCTGGGGATTTAGCTCAGAGGCATACGCGCCTACCTGGCAAGTGCAAGGTTGTGAGTTCGATCCCCAGTACCAAAAAAAAGAAAAGAAAAGAAAATTCCAAGTAAACTCACAAGGAAAATAAATAATATATTCTTAATTATCCTGAATGACAATTTTATATTAAGTAATCACACAATGACCTAAATAATATAATTAACTATTTCTTTATAGAATTATCTATATGTCTGTACATTTTTCTATTTTAGAGCACATACAATTCATTTGAAGTATTAATATTGCTGTAGAAAAATAACACATTAATATTACAAAGCACTTTTAACATTGTCAAATAAAATTTAAATATTTGCCAAATTATACATGGACTGTCATGAACTAATTTTGCTTTTGCTTCAATAAACATATGTGGAATAATATAGAAAATATTATGAAAGAATTTTCATGACTGAATGGATACACTACAATGCAAAATACAATATTCATGAACGAAGATTAAAATATTTAGAATAAACCATTCAGAGACAGTATTAAGAAATGAAAAATAGATAAAAAAGAATCAGTAAAAAGAAATAAGGGTAAAAACTAAAAGAAATAATGCTTCATTTATCCTTTAAAGATATTTAATTATATTCATATTTCAGTCCTTGGGCAAAATACCAGTTAATTTCTTTTTCTTCTGACATTCATTCTCTTCACCAAAATAACAAGTACATCATTTTAAACTGTCTTACACTACTTGATTTACTTTATCAGTATGTAGATTTAATAAAAACAAGATGAATACATTAAAAGTTACCTGCATATTTAAATTGCTATCTATCTCTTTCTCTGAGCATGTAATACACAGGTAAAACTATGATGTCTTTCAGATACACATAGTTAAATTTAATAGCATTTTGTTTAGATTGTGCTATTGTTTGCACTTTGTGAATGGAAAAATGGAACTTTAATAGAATGTTACAAAAATTTACAGAACTCATGAATTGCACACAACTAGAATACAAAGTTGTTAGGCTTGCTAATTCTCACGTACTGTTCTTTTGTGTTCTCTGAATGACCAAATGCTTTATAAGCAATTTAACTTGTAAGAGTTTCAACACTTTGCCTGCATAAAATGAATGTTTCTATCATTTCCTGTTGCATTAGTACAATAGGAAGGCGTTTAAGTGTTGAACTTAAGAGTGAGGTCTCCAAAACTAGATTACTTTGGTTCAAATCTTGGTTTTTTATAAGGAAACTAATTAATTTTTTTGGATTTTCTATGTTTAATTTCATCATGCATAACATAAAGTAAAAAAGAGCATCTGTAGATGAAAATAATTAAAATAATGTAAGGAATTTTATATTTAAATTTACATCTACCTTTATATCCATGTCTGGTCTGATTATCCCATAATATTTTCAGTTTACTGAGCACATTAAAAATACTCTGTGTATTTTAAATTTAAAAATTGGGCTACAAATGTCAATGTACATAAGTTTGGGAGCCAAATCTATTTTGATAATATATATGCAATGCAAATACTCAAATATCCATAAGAATTTGTTTGTCTCCACCCAAACCAAAGGAACCAGTCCTAGTGACTCAAACGCTGATTTGTAGTGGAAGAAAAATAATTGACTCACTTCAACTCCTCTATCACATTTCAAGTGAGTATGGAAATTTCACTCCAGGCTTCAGTCTAGGTTCATGTCCCACATTGTTAGAGATATAGACTCATTACAAATTCTAAACATTTGTGCACAAGCATGTATTTAGATTTATAATTTACTAAATGCAGATAATGAAACAAGTCATCATTAATACAGGTATTGTTGGATCATAATATGTCACTGCAATGAGTATTTCACATAAAAAAATTTCATGTACAAAATGATGGTTAATAATTTTAAATCTTAAAATAAAAAGTGAGGAAGATAAGACTTCAATGTACAAGTTTGGAATTGAATCTACAGCCTAAATCTACATACCGAAACTTACTACATCCAGGGTCCAATCACTGCCTACCTCTCCTGTTCCATGGGATGGATGTTAATTATAGCTTTGCTGCAGAGTTATAAAATGCATCTTCAGAAAGAAGAATCAATGCTAAATTTTAAAGATGTTAAATATTTGTATGAACTATGCGTATTTGAAATGTTATAGGGCATAATTATAAAAGATAAACAATTTATAAGAAGGCTGGGGTTTTAGCTTAGTGGCACAAGCGCCTCCCTGGCAAGCATGAGGTCGCCAGTTTGATCCCTGGTAAAAAAAAAAAAAAAAAAAAAAAAGAAATTTTAAAAAGTTTAATCAAATAAAACATTAAAAAACTGTACCTATGTACTGTAATGTAAAAGAAGTAAAACTTTAAGATAAGTATTTTACTTCAAGTATTAGAAGTATTTCAACTACAGAAATGCAAATTAAAATGGATGGTCTAGGAAGTTTTCTTCTTATTCTGAAACCACTTTAGCCTCAGGTTCTGAGCATTTATGCTGATAAGTTCTTTAAAATCTGAATTGTTACTTTCTCTTATTTTATGTCTCTCAGTACTTGGTAAAATAATTTGCACACAGAAATGCTTAGCAATTTTAGTTCAATTGAATTAAAAGACTTTTGACCAGTTATGATAATATCTGCTCATTTATCAAGTTCATTTTTTGAAAACTATAACTCTATCACTTCTTGTAATCTCGGTGCTTTCATGTGACTGGAAACATGAATTAAGATACCTATTCCTGGATTTCACTACTTTCTTGTGAACACATCCTAAGTTCAGCAAACCGATTAATCTGTCAAAAAACATTGAAGAGAAATCTTTCATTTTTCATTTCCAAGTCCAATTTCTTCCAACACTTGTGATTTAAAAATTGCTTAATAAATACTTAGAAGCACTACAGAAATTAAAGTGCAATTTGTTTTTACTTCCAAAAGTATAATTCTTAGGTTTTCAGCTCAATTAATGTGTGGTTGGACCGTTCTAATTTTTTAGCAACTACAATATACCTTTGTATAAATGACACAAATATTTTCACATGAATATGTCATTATTTTAATTACTAAATATTATTAAAAGGAAATTAATGACCATGGGCATTTTTCTTACAAATACTATGGATATCCATTGCTTATGAGCGACTCCAGAAGTCAGGAATTAATAAAGTAGCATATTTATTAAAGGAGCTTTATTCATATCTCTCCAAAATGAAATATCTAACAGCTAACATCTAAAATAGTTTTAAAATTTTTCCTGTAGAAAAGTAAGAACACAGATTTACTTTTCTTGTATGATTTACATGTTTGACTGAAATTCTATAATTCTTCCCATTATCATTATCAGCAAGAATGTTCATGTTTCCTTACTGAATTTGTTCAATTGAAAGATAAGCATGATTAAAGGAATCGCTCATTTCCCAATGGTAGCAAGTAATGTATTGCTGTAATACTAAAGCAAAAGAGAACCCGACTTTTTAAATAAACTAAATGATCTTTGAATATGAGAACTACATAAAAAACTTAATGAATTCTTTGCTTGGGATATGTATTCAAAAATGCAACCAGAGCAGCTACAAAGTGTCTATTTTTAATAATGACATCCTAATAAGGTTCATGAGAATACTGGCTTGAGAGATGTTTAAAGTTCACAAAATGTTTCCAAATGAATTCATTTACTCATTTTAAGACAAATCTATGAGATCGGTTTTAATAAATCAGGGACTCAAGTTTGCCACCATTTTCCAATAAGAAAATAAACAGATCTTGTGGTTCACATGACTGATCATAAAAGTTCAGTTTAACAAAGACTCGTAATGCAGACTGGATGGCTCAGACAAAAATGATGAGAAAATGAAAGAGATCTTAAATATTGGATGGAAAATTTATATTGGCAATATTGATACAATATTGCTTGTCACATAAGCATTTTTTTCTTTTAGACCAGTCTTTATAAATCTATTACAGCCAAGAAGGCAAAGCAAATTTGGATTTTATATTAAATAAGAAAATACTGAAGATGCAACCTTAATGTTTAGTTCTGCATGAGTAAAAGCAATGGCCGTACTGATAATTGTAATACAGACAACAAAAGGCGTTCAATCCTCTCCCCCTGGCCCAGTTCATATATGCTTTCCTATGGTCTGAATATAATCTACAAAAATCAATGAAAACTAAACGTACAGGTCTTTCTCTTTAGTTTAGTTTTTTTGTTTTTGGAGAAAAAGTACTATACTTGTCCTTGGCAAGGAAAATTAAAATCTCACTTTTAGTAATAGTTATTCACTTTATATTTTCCATTAAAGCAGTGTGTAAGAATCCAGAAAATTGATTAATGAGTAGGGCCAAAAAATGAATAAATAAAACACATGAGGGACAATGAACTTCTTTAGCATCAAGGGGTAACACTGAAAATGCAATTTCTCATTTCTTTTCTTCAGTTAATAAATGTCATTGCTTCACACAGGAGAAGTATTTTAATGTTCTCTATTCATATATCCAAACAAAATTCAACCAAATAGAGTGAGCATTTTCTGAATGTATACTTAAAATAAAACTGAAAACAATACTTTCTCCAAATGCAAAACAATTATAATTTCTTACATATATTTCACATGTATGTGATATTTTATTTCAGCAGTCCATAGGTCCACAATTGAACTTCTTGCAAGTGAGTTCTGTGGCAAGTTAGGCAAGTTATGTGTTGAGTTTATTTTCTCTTATACCTCGCAGTACCACCTAGGAGTTATCATTTGGGTGTTGTTATTAAAGATGGAGATGAGACTATAGAAAAACTAGATTTTAAACAAAACTTTTGTAAATGGGAAGGGAAGGAGGGTTAAAGAGAAAAAGGAATAGGGAAAGTAAGAATTTAAACATATTATGTACAGGTACAAGTTCCTTACGATGAATATGATCATTGTGTATGGTAAACATACACTAATAAAGAGCAAATAAAAAACAAGATTTGAGATTCTAGATCTCCATTTTCAGATCTTCATGTAGTCATTAATGAACCAGCAGAAATGGACTCCAGGCCATGTGTATCCAATCCTCTCTTCCTGTTACCATTTAATCTAAGTAAATCATTTCATTTATCTTACATTGTTGAAAATAAACTTTTCTGAGAAAAACCAACAGAGGTTTGTGAAGGGTTAACCATTCTTGTAAAATAAATTTAGAGAAAAATAGCAGTGAATAGAATCATTTTCATTCTACAGATAACATCTGTGTGTGTGTTTGTGTGTGTGCGTGCGCGCGCCTTGCTTCATTGATTTTGATATTTCAGGCTTTGAAGTCCCAAGTACTTCTAACAAGCTCAAGGTGATTTTAAATATTCAATGCAATCTTTAAATATTAAATTATTTAAAATCTGCATTTAACCTCTCATGGTCTTTGCTAGCCACATGATCCCGGCAACAGCTACTCAGTTCTACTATTGTAGAGCAAAGGAGCCTTAGTGTATAAGTAAATGACCACAGAGGACCAGCTTTCGTCCAATGGTTGTAGGCAGCAGGTCACTTTCTGCCTTAACTCATAAG
>RJWM01050084.1:0-10887 GCA_004363535.1 Dasyprocta punctata
AGGTAATAAAAGTAAACTAAAAAAAGTAAATTACTTTCTCTGAGGAACACGAATATTCCAATACATTTAAATTTGGAGTTAATGAAATGATCATGATATAACACACAGATAAGTTAGAAGTAATACTATAATAAAATGCGACAGAAGACAGAATTAAGTAAATTTCTTTCTTTAAGGAGTAGAAGGCAGTTCAAATAATGTATAGAGAATTGTTAATAATAGGAATAAGTATGAGTTTTTAAAAGTTTATTTGCTCTCTAAATTCAGTCTAGGATATGCAAGAAAAATTATTCATATTGGATTTCTGTAAATACTACTTATTCAAGTTTCCCCTCATATCTGGCATCAATAACAGTTACTATAAAAATGCAATTCCTTAACAAATTCTTGAAATTTAGAAAAGCTGAAATATGGAGGGTTGTACTTTAGACAAATGTTCTTTTCATTTTGAGTATATATTTTGTACTAATTAATCTATGGCAAAAGAATAGCCACAGTGGTGTCCCGGATGTCATTTTTTCCAAAGAACTTTACTCCTGGACTCCAGAAACTCCCTCTATATCCAGTAATTAATGTACCAACTCTAAATACAATAAATATACTTCCTATTTTTTTTTACCCCAAGGAAACCATTTTTCCTAAAATTATTTTGAAATATGTACTAAGTTTATCTCACCATTGAAACTAAATATCAAACACAAAAATCAAAAATTATTTTGAAAGGTCCTTTAACTTCCTATTACAAATCCAAATATTAATAAAATGATGCCATCAAGTATCTGACATGTACTCCTTCATTCTTTGTTTTTTTAGTAGCTTATATCAATAATTTTAAAAAGTTGTTTCTCTAGTGTTAAAGTAACTATTTTTAAAAAATCACCAACTTCAACAGCCTTTTCCTAAGTCTTAGGGCTTCCATCTGTGGATCAATGAACCGTGCTATCTTTACTGAATTTGAATATTTCTTTGTTCTGGATTCTGTAACACTAGTCCACAGTAGACCTTTGGTGGGAAAAGTATTTGCCAGAAGCCAGTTACTTGTTATAAGCAGCAGAATCTAAGAAAATCTTTTAGGTTCTCTTCTCTTTATTTTTGTATCCTTAAAATAAGGGTAATGACTCAATTTTCTGGGGAGGGTTCTTTATCTCTTGTGATACCTCGCCTGTATGCTTTTGACAGAAAATGAGACGTTCCACATAAATAAGTTTACCAGGTTAAACATGAAGATCTGTTTTATTAATATACTTGAAGAAACTCTTTCCAAATTTTATTATATTTTTCTGCTTTTTGAGTAAATAATGAATACAATTTTTTTTAAATGGAGGAGAACTTTATTTGTTGACCATGTGTTTGGGAAAGTATTATCAAGTTTATAGCAAAAGAATATAGATCTTCTGTAGAAAACCAATGAAACTTTAGTAGAAATATTTCAACTTCTCAAACTCCCAAGTGAATATTACTAAAGGCCAGAAGATAATTCTTGTATCATGGAGATTCCCCCCCTTAATGGATATTCTATAATATGGTTATATATTTACATTTTGCTGCTTTGAACCTTTCAGTTTAAAGTTATTATAATCTCAATGACAGTATTAGTTCTATTACTATATATGTCACTGAATAAACATGATTCTCGAAACACACGAAGTTAAAAGTGATTTGAAGTAGAAGGAGCCAGTTTCATCGCTTCACGGAGAGCAATCTGTTAAGCAGAATACCTGTTTTGGACTATTATGTGGATGAAAAATAAACTTTCTTGACTTTTGACCATTAAATATTTTGGGGTTTATTTATGAGCACAGTCCAGCCTACTCTAACCAATATACATTTTGAATTCCTATGGGTTCTACTTATGAGAATTCCATTTGCATCAACAACTTAGCCCATACCACTTGGTACATGTTCCAGACTTCTTTGATTCAATTTCTTAAAACACTTCTGGAAACCATCGCTGCCACCACTGCCTCATCATTCTTTACCTGGATTATTCTCAGAGCTTGCTGCTTGGTTTCCGTGCCTCTCTTCAGATTCATCCTCTGAATGCCAGCAGGTTCATCTTCATAATATCCATGTCAGGCGACTTGACCTTCTCGGCTTGTATTTTACTCCACAATCCACAGGCAGATGAAGTGCTGTGGGCAGCTGAGGCGCAGAATTCTGGCCCAGGGCCAGGATCCCAGGCTCCTCCTTGGCTAGGAGATTTTGTGTGGGCATGAATGCATTTTGTTACATTCTTATCATGGAGCCTTCTGATCCTAATTTAACATCCATTTCCCCCTGTGCCTGTTAATAGTAGAGTCCTGGCAAGTTTTAGCCCGACGCATGATTGCCCCCTCAAGGAAATACTTATTCAGCAAGCAGCAGGTGTGGCCACATGACCAAGTCCTTGCTGACAGGATGTGAGCAGAAGGAACGAGAGCAACTTCTGGGTCTTCTACTGAAATGTGGAGCGGCTGCTTGGACCCAGAGAGGAAAGGCACGTGGTGCAGACAGCAGAGCCATTTCACCAGCATGGGGTCTTACTGGACCTCATGTGAGAGAAAATATAACCTTTAAAGTTATACTGAAGGTTGGGTGCCTTATTACAAATATTTCATTTAGTTATAATTGTAGCCCTGTGAGGTGAGTTAAACCAACACACAGGAAGCACCCAGTAGATGCATGTTGAATAAATGGATATTCTCAGTATTTTACAGGGAGTAAACTGACTCAGAGGGGGTTAGGCTGTTTGCCTTTATTATACGGTTAGTAAATGACAGTTCTAAAACCTACTACAAGATCCTTTTGAGTCTAGATTCAGACTTACTCCCCTACCCTGGGATACATAGCCATCATAAGCTTTACCAAGGCTCTGATTTGTCCCACAGACATCAAACTTTTTGAGCTCATCCTTTTTCTCATATAGCTCTTGATACAACCCTTCCCCCTCAGAAACGGGTTTTCATACAATGTACGTCCCACCCCATTTGACAACTATTAATTCCGAACCATTAGCTTAGTACAGTATGCGTTAGACAAATTCAGCTGACTTTGATTGAGGAAGATGATTTATTTAGTGTCATTTGTCTCCATTAAGCTGAAAATATCATGAGGACAGAGACCACTTCTGAATCCAGATCTTGCTTTAAAACAGGCACCCAACTAATCAACATATATAAGTTAACATAAAAACTTAGGTTAATATTCATGTATTAGATTTCTCTGCAAAGAATGAAATTGCACAATGGTACCTAAGGACAAACCCAATGAAACATTATGAAATTATTTAGTATATTTCTGAGGGGGACAAAGGCTCCTGATTCCTCCCCCATAATAGAGGTAGATTAGTGCAGTCCAGGGTGTGGTTAAGAGCACAAGCACCCTCCAAGTTAGAGTGCCTGGCTTTAGCACTTACTAACCCTGTGTACTTGGACAAGTCCCTTGGCCTGAGCAAAATGGATCAGAGATCCTCATCAGTCATTGTAAGGTACATAGCACACATCAAGTTTAGCACTGCTCTCAGCTCAAAATAAACACAGCAATTATTCTTACTCTTAATCTTACTTAGCATAAAGTAACACGATTACATCAAAAGCTTGAAACTTGAATAAATATAAAGAATTATAAACACACTAAAACGGGTGTCAAATCTCTGATTTCACATGTTAAAAATTTTATTTCAGCTAAAAGTACTATTTTCCTTGATCATTTAATAACACACACACACACATATATAGTAATTGGTACTTTCCCAGTTATATAGAGAGAACAACTCTATTAGATTTGTTAAATCACGAAAAAAGCCTATGCCTAATTATAAACATAGTTTAAATAAGCCCAAGTATAGAGAAGTATCTAGTGTTATATTAATATCATTGGAGAACATAAAACATGTTTGCTAAAAAAGTTATGACTCTGAAAAATAACCAAAGCACTCTTCATCAATCAAAACTATAGCAACAATGCAAATAATTGTATGATTCCTGTTGATTGATTACCATTATTAACTGAAATAATTCTAAGACAATTAAATTATAATAATTCAAATGCATCACACATGGCCACAGTAAGGGAATAAAAAATACATTTCTCAGAAGATTCACACATAAAATTGGAGCAACCTGACAAGCCAATCCCCTCCTCCCTCCTCCCTTCCTGCTCTCTTTCTTCGTGTACTGCGGAAAAGACATAGACCACATAGTAAATTAGTAAACGGTGGCTGTCTACCAGCCAGGAAGCAGTCTTCACCAGGAACCAGATCTGCCAGCACCATGGTCTCAGCATGCAGAACTATGAGAAATAAATGTCTATTGTTGAAGCCACTGGCCTATGGTATTTTGTTATAGAAGCCAAGCTGACTAACATAGCATGTCAAATATATTTTTCTTTGCTCATTTTTCCAGATTCATGTCTCACCAGATATCTCATCTGCACAATAATTTGCAGCATCTCAGATTCACAGTTCCCACCTATGCCTACGTGTTTTTCTCCCCTTTCCTTCCTCTTTGAACCACCTTCTTCACCACCACTATCCTCCTCTCAGTACTACATGCAAGTCCCACTGCTACCTGAACACCTTCCCTTGTCTACTCCATGGACATTATTAGGCCCAACCATTCTTTGCTGTAGCACTTGTCACATTAAGCTTTTGCTTACCCTTGATTCTTGGTGTCTGGCACAACTAGAAATACCATTATCACACGTGATCAGGAGATGTCCATTGACTAAAACACATGTATGAGTGAAAGAATGCATCATATATATCATGTCAAATTAACAACAAAAACCACCAAGGTAAACAATAGTTAAGTTTCACACCCTTTATGTCCCATTCTTTTATTCTCCACTCTCATTTACTATGAATCTAAAAATCATATTTGAATTTTATTACCAAATACTGAATATGAAATATGTAAAGCTCAACATCACAAAAGTATTGTGCTATCACACCTACAATACTAAGCATTTATGATTATGACTTTCTCAAACCATAGTTATTGGCACTCATTGTAATCACTAAAAAATGCTCAGCCTGACCTACTTTTGAAAAGTGCACTTATACAATCATTTTAGTGGCAATCTGTTTTGACTCTGTATTTTTTGATTGATTGTTTAGGATTTATTCAAAATAATCACCTAGAAGCTACACCAACATAAAGTGCATAAATACACTTGTGACTTATCTGATCTAGTGTTATTTTTTCTATCTAATTAATAGATACACTAAACATAGAGCAAAACCATTTGAATATTTAGAAGGTAGGTTATTTTTCTGTATATACAGAAATTATGGATAAAATGACTGGCTGTCTGATATCTGTGTTTTCTTCTCCTTCCCAGATACTAGGAAGGAGGAGAAACTACATTTGCTAGTCCTTTCACTTAGGAGTGGCCATGTGACTTAAGACTGAGTTTCAGTCAATGAAATATGAGTAGATGTTCTGTGTTACTTCTAGACCTGGTTCACATAGTCTCCCATATTCAGTTTTATTTTTCATCTCAACATGAAGAACCTGAACAAGGACAGGGACATATGACAGAGTCTGAGTCCCTGAAACCTCAGTGGAACAGAAGTCTGAGCACTACCTACAAAGGACTATACAGTGATAAGGAAATACATATTGCTTTGTGAAATCAAAAAGATTTAACACTGGCACAAAAGTTTACTCCAAGAATGGAAACTGCCATTTAAATAAAATCTAAAGTTCATGACATTGACTTAGTGGTTGAGTGGTGGGTGGTAAGGTAGTACTGGAAGGCTGGAGAACCTTGTTAAACTAGGGTAAATCATTTGATAACGGTTATTCCTGTGATAACCCAGAAAGTGTACCTACTGCTTCTCAACCAGAGATTGGGGCTGGAAAGAGCCAGAATGAAGGTGTATATATTCTAAAATTGGCTGCCTTAGTGAATTATAAGAGATAAGCACAGGTGAAAAGTGGGATGGTTTGCAAGGAGGAATGAAAAGAAGAATTGGAGGAGCTGTTTTAAAGCTACACTCAAAAAGATCAGCGAAAAGATATTAAAACAGCTGGAGACAAAGGTCAGATTGGAGGAATGCCTTCCCCAAATAGTACAATAGCATTAAGGGAATTGCCATTATTTCGAAGGAGAACAGAGAATGAATAAATTATATCTGAGGAGTAAGTCCAAGAAAGAACATTGGTACTAGCAAACTAAATTCAGTAGCATATTAAAACTGTCATATACCAATATGAAGTAGGATTTATCCCTGGAATGCAAGAAAGGTTCAACATATGAAAATCAATTAAGGTGATAACCCACATTAAGAGAATGAAAGATTAAAAACCAATCATCTCAATAGATAAAAAAATTCTCAAAATTCAACACTTTTCATAAAAGAAAAACCAGTGTTAATTAGAAAGCCATCAAGGAAATTACTTCAATATAATAAGGGTCATAGATGAAGCTCTTCCAACTGATATCATACTCAGTAATGAAAACTGAAAGCTTTTCTTCTAAGAGACAGAAAAAGGTAACAAAGCCACCCTAACCTCTTCTGCTCACCATAGTACTGACATTTTAGCTAGAACAATTAGTTAAGAAAAAGAAATTAAACACATTAAAATATAAGAGGAAGAAGCAAAACTGTCCCTGTTTGCAAATGACACAATCTTAAACATATGTAGGAAACTCTTAAAAACTCTATTTCCTATATTATTGGAACTCAAAAGGAAATTCAGTAACATTGAGGGTAAAAAAGTTAATTTAGAAAAATCAGCTGGATTTCTCATATTAAAATTATACTATCTAAAAAGCAAGTTAGAACTGGGCTTCCAGAAAGATGGCAGATGGAATAGTAAGCAGCAGAGTAAACTGTATCTCTGAGAGATACAGTCCAGATGCTAGAATACAGCATCGTGGGGAAGATAAGAAGGAAGGAAGTGGGTCCCCTGGACCTAGGAAGAAGAGAATTGAAGCCCACAGAAAGAATAAAAAGAAAAACTTAAACAAAGAAGAAGGTGGTAGATGGTGGCATCATCACCAGGAGCCAGACCCACTGTGGGAGAGGAGCTGTTGGAACTTAGGAACACACAATCAAAGTGACGTGGTGGCTGGCGACCTTGGAGGCCTCTGCAGAGAGAAGCAGCATTGGAGGGAGCAGCAGTAGACGGAGGCAGTGGACCTGGAAGTCTGAAGTGGCTGGTGGTGAGTGCAGAGGACTTGGTCCTCCTGTGGGAGACAGCGATTGGCCAGGAAGCATTTTGGAGTCAGGCTGGATAAGCCCGGAACCAGAACTGCTCCTGGCTTGCTCCAGCAGCTCCTAGCTGGGCACAGACCCATGGAAATTGCTCTTGAACTGAGTCCCACCCCTGTGTGCATTCTAGTGGCCATCTCAGAGGTTCTCTGCAGGTAGCCAGCTTTGTCTGGAGGCAGTGGCCGGCCCCACCCCCATGCACACTCCAGGGACAGTAGTGGAGGATCCCTGTTTGTGACCCACCAAGTTCTGCAGGCAAAGGCTAGTCCCATCCCCATGCACACTCCACTAGCCATCGAGGAGCCAACACAGGCTGTGAAAAGCAGCAGACAGCCCTACACCAGTGCACCCAATGGCCACCATCAGATATCTGTAGCCAGCACTGCCTAGAAGAACCAAACAGTCTCATTTCAGAGAAACTGTAGCCAATGCGGGAAGTGCCTGGGACCCCAGTACCAATTTGTCCAGAAGGACCCAGGAATATGTCAAGATGAAGAAGCAAAAGGCAGTCCCAGGCCTCTAATCCAAGCAGAGCAAATCCAGGAGATGCAAACACAGAAGAGATCAGGAGTGGCACACCTGAAGTTTCTGAAGCAATGACAACTGAAGTAAAGAGACAACTTCATGAGGTTATAAAAGAAATTAGAACAGACATACTAACTCAGGTAAAAGAAGAAATGAGAAACATAATAAAAGATTTGCTAGGCATCTCTAAAGAAGACATAGATTTAAAAAAATGGAGGAGCATTGGAAAACAAGGGAAACCTTGAATGAACAATACAAAAAGGATTTAGAATACATGAAACAGATTCAAAGAGATATCCAAGAAATTAAAAACTCCATTGAAAGCTGGCAAAATTACTTAAAAAAACCAAAGATAGATTTTCAGACCTTGAAGACAGGTTTGCAGCTTGTGATTGTGAAAGGAAAGATCTCTTAAAAATAACAAGGAAAGTGGAAGTAACAATTCAATGGCTGCAAGATAACCCAAAGAAACATAATTTAAGAATAATAGGTGTGAGTGAAAAAGCAGGGGTCAACACAAATGATGTTAAAAGTCTATTTGCAGAAATAATATCAGAAAACTTCCCAAGCATGGGCAAAGGAAGTGACATTCAGTAAGTGAAGCATATAGAACTCCAGCTAGCCATAACCAAAATAAATCTACACCCAGACATATAATAGTCAAGATCCCAGAAATTTAACACAAACAGAATATTGAAAGTTGTTAGAGAAAAGAAACAGATCACGTATAAAGGAAAACCCATCAGAATCATGACAGACTTCTCAACATAAAGTCAAGAAGAGCTTGGAGTGAAGCATTTCAAGTCCTAAAAGAAAACAACTTTCAACCCAGATTGATGTGCTCTGCAAAACTATCTTTCTAAATTAACAGAGAAACAAGACACTTCCATGACAAAGAACAACTGAAGGAATTCATGACCACCAAACCAACCCTACAAAGAATACTGAAGGACTTTCTAGAGACAGATAAAAAAGACTACAGCTCCAGAAACATCAACAGAGGGGTATCACTGAGTGGGGCAGCCAATTGAATGGAGAAGAAAAGTAGGCAGCTAATGGCAGGAAAATAGCACGGCAGAGATGAGGCAGTGCATGTTGGCCATAACCATGAATGTAGGTGGCATCGATTTACCAATCAAAAGAACTACAGGTAGAGTGGATTAGGAGACAGGATTCATCAATATGCTTTATACAAGAAACACATTTAACTCCAAAGGGGGTTCATAGACTGAAAGTCAAAGGAGAGAGAACAATGCTCTATGTGGCAGTGAACCAGAAAGAAGCAGAGGGTAGCTTGCCCATTAGCTGCAGAGTGGACAAGAAAGACATGGCATTTTTGTACATGGAAAGCTACTCAGCTATAAAGAAAGATAACCTTGAGGTTCTTGTAAGTAAATAGATACAACTTAAGATCATGCTCATAGATGAAATGATCCAGAATCACATGGGTGAACATCATGTTGTCTCCCTAGTATAAAAAACTAAAGGAGTTAGTAGGATTCAAAACACACGATGCATATTGTGAAAGTGAAAGGGGAGGAAGTGTCTAAAAAGGGAAGGCAGTGGCCCTTGTTAATCTGTTATCATGATTTGAATCCTGTATTGTTTTCATTGTTCTGTTTAGTTTGGTTTTCTTCTGCTTTGGTTTGTCTAATTTTATTACATTTGATGGCATGGACAGCTATTTCAAAGATAACAAAATACATTATGGTAGCCACTATTGATTTCCTATTACCTTGTTTTGAAGCCCTGTATTGCTTTCATTGTTTTGTTTTGAGTGATTTCATTTTATTTGATTTGGTTGATTGTATTATGTCTGATGATATAGGCACCTACTTAGAAGATAACAAGAGGTATTATGGTAACCAGTGTTGTTTTGTTATTGTTTTGAAGTCCTGTATTGCTTCCATTGTTTTATTTTTATTCATTTTATTCTGCACTATTTTGTTTGATTTTATTATGCCTGATGGTTTGGGCAGTTATTTTAAAGATAGCAAGAGGTATTATGGTAGCGATTATTGATTTGCTTTTGTCTTTTTTTGAAGTAATGTACCATGTTCATTGTTTTGTTTTGATTGACTATTCTGTTTTCTTTTGTTTGGTTTTAATCTCTTCAAAATAAAAAAATCTAAAAAATAAAAAACAAAAACCTGTATGATTTATAATGGCACCAAATAATAAAATACTTAAGAATAAGCTCAATTGGGGAAGTAAAAGACTCTCATTATAAAACTACAAAGACTTCAAAAGGAAGTTGAAAAGACACAAACAAATAGAAAGATAACCTGCATTTATAGATTATAATTTCTTTGAAAGTGACTGTACTATACAAAAATCTATACAGATTCAATGCATTTCTTTATCAAAATTCCAATGGCATACTTTAGGGAAACAGAAAAAACAAATCTAAAATTCATATAGAATCACAAAAGATCCTAAATAGCCAGAGAAATTCTGAGAAAGTAAAATAAAGTTGGAAGCATCACACTTTCTGATTTTAAAATGTATTGTAAAAATATGTTAATTAAGAGCATAGTACTGGCACAAAGAGATATATAACCCCACAGAAAAAAAATTAAAATCCCAGAAATCAACCCATGTATGTCAGGTAAACTTCAAGGAGGTCAGCAATATAAAATAGGGAAAAGAGAGTTTCAACAAATGTTCTTGAGGAAACTAAAGGTTTACATGGCAAAGAATAAACTTGAAACTTCATCCCATACTGCACACACAAATATGAATGCAAAATGAATCAAATATTTAAATATCTAAACTAAAAATGTAAAACCTCTAGAAGAAACCAGGGAAAGGCTTCACAATGTTGGTCTTGGTAATGACTTCTTCGATATGACACCAAAAGCACAGGCAAAAACAAAAATGGGCAAGCCAACTTCATTAAGCTAACAAGTTTCTGCACAGTAAGGAAAAAATCAACAGAATGAAAAGGAGATCTACAGAATGAGAAAAGCTATTTGTAAACCATATATCACAGAATGGGTTAATATTCAAAATATCCTTCTGCTCAGTAACAAAACTGTTCTGATTTTAAAATGGGATAAGGGGCTGGATAGACATTTCTCCAATGAAAACACACAAATATCCAACAGATATCTGCAAATCAAAACCACAATGAGATAGCACTTCATATCTGTAGGATGACTATT
>RJWM01050085.1:0-10887 GCA_004363535.1 Dasyprocta punctata
ACCCCCCCCACCCCAGCCTAGGTCTGCTCAGATCCAAACCCTAACAGGATCCATGTCAGAACATACCTAGGTCACCAGGAAAGATGTCAGCCTGTGATTACCAGTTATCACTTTGGCACTGCCAGCCCACCTTAATTAGAAGACTTCTACTAGGGTAGTAGGACAAAGATACTTTTTAATGGAGGTGAAACAATTGAGGAAAGTTGCTAGGAGTTCCGTTTCCTGAAAACCTGGGAAATTCCACCTCACCAAACCCATTTCACTCCCTGAGAAACCTAGGTGAATATACTGCAAGCACCAACACAGGTGCAATGCAAGGCCTTTTAAATGTCTTTCTTTCTGGGAATTTTCCACAAGAGCAACTAGAAGACTATCCATGTAAAAGTTTTTTTAAAAATTGTGCTAGAATCTTACTACCTTTATGCTTAATTGAAAGACTAATTTATAACATCCAAATCAATGGTGAGCTGCTCATTTTCGATTAGACCCTGTAATGATGTGGAAAGTTGTAACATCAACAGATTTATGAGGCCCCTGGAGCTCCCAAGCTCCGTGTTAGACAAATCCATACCACATGAAGCTTATGGCCTAGGTGGGTGTCTTAGTCTGCTGTGTGCTGTTATTAGAGAATGCTCCAAGTGGGTAATCCATAAAAGACAAAACTGCATTGGTTCTAGGTCCTGGACACTGAGTCACATCTGGTGAGAACCTGGCTGGGTTGTAACATGCCGAAAGCACCATGTGGGGAGAGAAAGCAGGAAATCCCACTTGCAGCCTGAAGTCACTTTATTTTTGGCTTGAATCTATTCAAGAGGGCGGGGCCTTCATGACACAAACACCTCCCATTAGGCCCTACCTCCCAACATGCGTGCCTTGTGGATTCACTTTCCAACACATACTTTTCGGGAGATACACTCAAGCCACAGTAGTAGGGACATGGACATTCTGTGTAAGAAAATGAAAAATGGATCACAGGGAAAACCACTGGGTGGTAAATAGAAAGCCTGATGGGAAATTGACATGTGTCCTCAGGGACTGAGAACTAGAGGCAATCCAGCTGCTGAGGCAGACTATAAATCAACACCGGATGGGGAGGATGTCGAGAAAGTCTGTTCAAAGAGAGAGAATGGCTCCGAGGCCAGGAGATGTCACTGTAATGTGATTGAAAGCACAATAGTCATATCTAAGGAAAAAACAAGTCAATGCGAGTACAGGTGGGTCCCCAGAGGAAGCCTAGAAAAAATGAAAAGCAGAAAGACAGACATGCTAACCACAGAGGCAGTGGTCCTCAAGCCCTGCTGTTCAGCAGATAATGCAATATCCATCAGGGTACAAGATGAAGCAGAACTTCTCTTTATGTCTTGGTTTGTTTTACAATGTGCAAAATATATTATCCCATTAGAACACACTTCATAATAATTTAGTAGACCTATTGGGTGTTTGTACTTAAAATGCTTGTTTCCAGTAGGGTGCATAACAAAATTAATCTGGACATGATAGGTTCAATTGTGTGTCCTGAAAATCCTTATGTTGAAGTCATCACCCCTAATTCCTCAGTACTTGGAGACAGTATCATTAAAGTAGTAATTAAAAGGAAATAAGGTCATTAGACTGGGCCCTAACCCACTGTGACTGGAGTCCTTTTGAAAACAGGAAATTAGGACATTGACAAACACAGAAGAAGTAAGGCCAGGCGAAGACAAAGGGGGAAGACAGTCATCTGCAAGCCCAGGAGAGAGGCCTCTGGTGGAAACAGCCTTGCCAGCACTTTGACTTCAGACTTGCAGCCTCCAGACTTTAAGAAAACTAATTTCTGTCATCTAAGCCCATGGACTGAGGTACTCTGTCTTGGTAACTCTAGGAAACAAATGCAACAAGCCTCATTCTAACCCCTGCTAGGAGAACGGGAATCTCTCCCGTCTTACTCAAAGCCTTTCCATATACAGCTATAGGGATTCTCCAGCTCCCATCTACCTCACGGTGGAACCCCTCATAAACTAAATGCACCATGTCAGGAAATGATTCCTCTACCTAGTCCCAGCTACTCCCTTTGCAGACTTCTTGCCGTCTGTTACCCTCCTTTCTTCACATTTGCCTGGAAAGACTAAGCCATCTACTTGTCAGTCATTTGTCCAATATCTCTAGTTAAATTGGTGCTGGCTAGCTTTCCATCATTATTAAAGATACCTAAGCCGATCAACTTATAAAGAAAAAAAGAGCTATTTCCCTCATAGTTTTAGAGGTTTTGGTCCATGAGAAGTTGGCCCACTTGCTTTGGGGCTAAGACAGCACATTATGATGGGGATGTGTGTTGAAGCAAAAGTCCTCCCCTCGTGGATGGGAAGCAAGTGCAGGAAAGGAAGGGGAAGGTACTGAGTACCTCTATCCGTTTGCAGGGAATACCTCCAATAACCTAAAGTCCTCCCATTAGGCCTTCATCTGAAAGGTTCCACCACCACCTGGTGGCAGCACCCAGGAGATCAAGGCTTTATCACATGGACTTCTGGAGGACAGCCCCTATCCAAGCCATAGCAGTGTCTATGTTAAGAATAGTGCAAAGCCCAGGCATGGTGCCACACTCCTGCAAGCTCAGCACTCTGGGAGGCTGAGATAAGAAGATCTCAAGTTCTAGCCCAGCACAGATAGTATACTTGTTCAGTGGTGTTGACTCAAAATTTAAAAATAAAAATTAAAAAGGGGTGGACTAGAGCTCAGAGAAAAGGCCTGGGTTCAATCCTCAATATTACAAAAAGTATCAAAATCCTTCTCTAATTATTCAGTCTAGAGCTTTAGTAAACACAAGTTTCAAAGGTCTGTGAAATGATATCAAGACTTTTTTTTTTACCAACCTGCCCTCTTCTATGGATTGTCCACTAGTAGTGCAAAAGTGATGAATATTTAGTGACCAGCATGAATGTCTTCCTTTCACCTAAGTTTTATTCTCCTTTCACTTCCAACTCTTCGCTGGAGTTAATCTGTCATGCTACTGTAACCCAAATTGTATAATTACTTAGTTGGTACATGTGGTTTGTTTCTGGATGTCTCCCCCAAAGCCTCATACAGTCATGAGGATGGACTTTTTAGAGGTGGCTGAATCTAGAGTTTGTGACTGATTCATGGTCCAACGCTGGGATTAAGGGTGTGAGTGTTACACCCACCCTGGGATGGGGAGCCTGCATACAATATAAGGGACAGACAGAGGCTTGCACCTTCTCTCTCTCTCTCCACCCCCCGCCCCACTATCCCTCTCTGTCTCTCATTGCTTTTGCTCTCTTCCACCACCATAAATAGTTGCCCCTCTGCCACGCCACCCTGCCTTGGAGCCAGCAGATTATGGACTGACACCTCTACAGTCTGTGAGCTAAGTAAACCTTTCCTTCTCTAACTTTGGGCATTGGGTATTCTGTCTCAGCAATGAGAGAAAAGTAACTAAGACACACACAATAAAAAAAACTTTCAAGTGCTACAAAATGTCTGCTCTAAATCAGGGCCGAAAGTTTGAAAAATAAACCATTTTAAAGGAATTTTAAGCCTTGCCATCCTACACAAGCCTATTTCTCTTGGTGTAATGGTTTGCATGCATCTGTGCAGTACTTCTTTAGTAGCTGACACACACTTTATTTTTTGCCAAAATGAAGCAGTACAAAATGCACAAACTCAGAAAATAAGAAATAATACTGAGCTCATGAAAGACAGTTGACTTAGCTACCTTTCTCATTGCTGGAGCTTAGCTCACAGTGTGTAGAGGTTTCAGTTCGTAGGTGAGAGGCTCTCAGGCAGGACGGCTGGCAGAGGGGCATCACGGAGGAGAAACAGACCACAGCAGGCAGAGGGCAGCAAAGCAGAAGGCAGCGAGTGGTGAGGTAGTGAAGCAGCGAAAGAAAACTGCACTTCTCTTTCCGTCCCTTGTATTCTGTGCAAGCTGCCTGCTCATAGGGCGGGCAGCACTCACACCCTTAATTCTAGCATTGCACAATCAATAAATCCCAGCGTCACATCCTGAGGCCCAGTAGCACACACTCCTCGGCCTTAGCGACCTCAGTCATAAGGTGGTACTGAAAACAGCTCCCACCCAGTTGTGAGGATTGAAAAGGGTGACATCAGTGAGCATTGCCACTGGCACAGAGGTAATGCTCAAGGACCGTCAAGAAAGTTAAAGTTGCACGACATGAAGGCATCAACTTTTCATGGGCTTCATTAATACACTGTGGCAAACTGAGGCTCTGTTTTATAAAGAAAGGAGAAAATAGCAGCTGATTTTTCAATGATAGGGGAATCGTGGTTTCTTTTCCCATCACAAAACTATGGGTTAGTCAGAGGAAATAATGGGCAAGAGTTCAGCAAATAATAACCCAAATCTCTGAATAAAATTTGCGAAAACAATTGATTTGCTTCCCAAGGACTGGAAGTGGTGTGGGCAATTGGGCAATAAAGGAGCAACAGCAATTTTCTGCTCCATTTCTAGAACAACAAAAATATGATGGCAGAAAACAATGCCAAGTGGAAATCTTCATTGCTTTCCTCGGGGACAGAAAAACACATCCATCTATTAAGGGTTTAAAATCTGTGACCACAGATTGCAGCAACAAGAGGCTACAAGAAAAGAAAGCTGGGCTGGGTAGAGCCAGCCTTCTGTGGCAACTGATTGGAAAGATGGTTCCCGTCTGGGAGCCCAGCAGCCCAGCGGCCGGGAAAAGCCAGGGGAAAGAAGAGCAGTCACATCTATGAGAAGTGCTGACAAGGCCTGCGTTTTCCCTCACAGACTGGCAAGCTCCCTGGACAGAGAAGATTGAGAGAGAATAATCCGCTCTCTTGTAGACTCTGTGCCTTGTCAGCCCGGGGTAGCCCTGAGTAATGAATAGCCGTTGATCCTGTGCCAACAGGACTTGAATCGGGTTTGTCCCCACTTCTGCCCCTTCTTTCCACTCTTCTCACCTTGGTTTAATGAGCACGCAGCAAAAGCTCCTTTGTCCAACCGTGCTGGACGCGACCTAGTGCGTGGAAGTTCATTTTACCAAAAGCTAAGGGTGACTCGTGTGAATTGCAAATGTTCGTCTAGCCAGAGTTTAACTTTTCTGTAGAAACATTTTAAAAAGCAATGTCGGAATTCTCATCCACTCTCTTTAGGGCTATGGCTCAGCAATCAGCGATGAGATCGCCCCAGGCTCGCGGGTTTAAATACCATCTCTGCACCAAAGCGTCCCCGGAGCCGCCGCACCGCGCACGCTTGGCAGCGCCCTCTGCTGGAGGCTTCGCTGACGTCTCACATTTTATAATCGGAAGTCGTCAGTGTGAGTGTTGCTGATTTAGTAAGACCTCTGTAGAGGCAGACAGGTGAGAAACAAAGTTGGGGAAGCACTAAGGGCTGTACTTTTTTCCCTGTTTGTGACTTCTTCCCTTCCTCTTTCACCACTAGATTACTAATGGTCTTTTCTGGGACCTCTTCTCTACCTACTCCCTCATTTAGGCTTACAATTTCTATTGAATACCATTCACCCACCTCGGCCTACTCTGAGCAGCAGACTTCTTTACACAGCTGCCCCCTGGAAAGTGCCACAAGGATATTGAATTCAAATCCCTCCAGGTCTACTGCCTGCTTTCATCCCCTGGACCTCCTCCTCCTTCTCGTTTTCCTCCTCCTCCTCCTCCTCCTTCTCCTCCTCCTCCCATGCAAGCTATATAAGGGCAAGAAACTCCCAATCTGCTGGATGTCCAGTACTAGTTTGTGTTCTCTTAAACCCAACCATGAATTTTAGAAACAATGGAGGTTAAGAGCAGAATATATTTATTGAAAGAAAACTTCTGTCTGAGAGAGCTACAGAAGGGGTCCTGAGTGGATTACCGAGGACCCTGCCTTTTCTAGGGAGTTTTATAGAGAAAAACCATGAGGTGAGGCAGGTCCAAGGTGGGGAAAAATGGGAAATTGAAAGGTGGGTACGAGGTAGGACACAACTATGGTCAACCAATATGATTACAAGTGTCATTGCTCAGGTAAATTTGATTAAACTGGGGACAAATGGGAAAGCAAGTCACATAGTGAGCAGGCATGAATACAGAACAAGGCCTTTTCCTATAGGGGGGTTGGGTTAATGGCTCCTGGCTTCCTCAAGGTGATGGACACCTATTTAGAAGATCAGTCCCTGAAGTTTATCCTCAGGAAGTGTTATGGTTGATACATTGTGTCAACTTGAGAAGTTTAACAGTTTAACTAAGAGACTCAGCAGGGATCTAAGATCCTTACTTTGTAAATATCCTCATGTTGTGCAAGAGGAGGGCACAGTGATTTTGTGAATGCTACACTTACCCTGGAAGGAGGGTGGCCTGTGTACAATATTAAAGGAAGAAAACAGCCTTGCTCTTGCTCTTGCCCCCTTCTTTTGTTCAGGCTGCTTTTTCCGGCTGCTTCCTTGAAGTGTTGCCCTAGTGCCATGCCACCCTGCCTTGGAGCCAGCTGGCTATGGACTGAAACCTCCACAAACTGTAAGCTAAATAAACCTTTCCTCCCTTAATTTTGGGTGTTGGGTAATTTGGCTCAGCAACAAGAGAAAAGTAACCAAAACAGGAAGTATGTGGGTGCATTTGTTTTATCTTTTGGCTTGAAGTGTGGCCCACAGTGGGAGGTGTCTGTCCTCCCACACACTCACAGAGTTGCAAGGTATCTAGTCTTCTGCCCTGGCTCCCTTGAGGGCCAGCCCTGTCTGACTGCCTATAATATTTCTGTCTAACTCAGCTCCCTATAACGTTCCCCACCTCTGAAGTAGTAACACGAACTGCTGTGAGGGAGTAGTAGACAATGATCAATCTGGCCTCTTCAGACTGAAGGAGATGGTAGTTGTTGATCAGCAGTCAGAAATACTCTACAGAGTGTGTTTCTAAAAGCCCTCAATACACATCAGGCATTTTCATCTTGGGTAGGCTTATAGATTTTATTTGAAGGAGACAAAGCCAAAGAAACAATTAAGTATGCATGGGCCAAATACTAGGATAATTATGAATACAGTTAACAAAGATTTCCACCAAGAGGAGCTAGTGATGGCTTCCTATAAGGAGGATAAGGATGAGGTCCAGGGAATTTTAGAGTCTGACATGACCTTGATTTGTCATCTAATACCTTGAACAGCTATTGAGATATTAGCAGAAAGATCAGGAATGTACACATAACACTTAGTTTTTACAATTGCACAAGTACCGCCCCCCACCCCGTGCTGCTGTTAGAATGTCTAATGCCATCCAATTTGGGGGGACAGCCTGTCTCATTAATTTTATTTTTTTTGTTTAGGACGAGCTGTGGTGTCACTTAAGACCCATTGAGTATAGTTAGTTAAGGCCTCGATATGTGTCCTGTAACCTTTTCTCTGGACGAGATCTGGTGGATCCCAGTAAAAGGAATGTAGTATATTTGTTATTGGTCTTATCTGTATCATTACTTGGGGTTTGGCATCCATTAGGCAAGAATAAATTTTCCAAGAAATTAGAGCATGTATAATCAAAGCATGAGTGTTAGAAGTGGCAGGTAAATTTAGAAACTGTTTTTAAGGGATAGCAATTGTAACCCACTGGCTCTCAGGCCTTTATTAATGGAGTTTGACATTTTGTCATAAGTCCCTATAACTTTAGTTATAATTATCTATAGATTTTGATGGCATATGAAGTACCAGATTAGCTCATTATTTTGACCAATGAAAAACTCCCTTAAGTTTTTGTTCATGAACAACAATATGTACTGTATTTGTAAAAACCAGTCTCAGCCTCATTTTGATTAGTTGGCAACCTGTATATATATATTACAGTATTTAGACAGGATAAAATCTGTCCTGGATGGGAGCTGGGCTTTGAGGGATAAATAAAAGGGATGGGTGAGTGAAGAGATAGTTGTACCAGTTTTACAGCTTAAGCAAGATATGTTTTAGTGACTGTTTTTATTGAGGTACGATGCCTAGAAGGAAGGTCAGAGTTGAGAAGGACAAAGAGACATGTGCCAATGTCCAGCAATAGGCTGATTTTTTCCTCTAGTTATGATAACTTGGTGCTTCTCCGTGAAGATGACAGCTAGAGATGACAGTCTGGCCAGAGGGAGGAGGCAGTGTCCCCAGGCCCTTTTGTCTTGCTGGACCATGGGGAAGGTGAATCTGAGCTCTGGGCCTCTGCCTCAAAGTGCAGTCTCCTTCTAGTGGCAGCCTTTGCAGTCAGGGCATGGCCTGGGGTCCCTTAGGCCAGCCCCTCTTAAGGTAGCCTGGCTTCCCACAGTAGTAGCAGCTGAGTCCATTGTTGAGCTCTTCTTGGAGCCCCAAGAATCAGACTTAAGGTCTGTTTCTTTTAAGGCTGCAACAAAGGCGGACACTTTTTGGTCTGTTTGTTTTCTCTCTTCGGCTTTCTCCCAGTCCCAATTATAGAATACTAAGGAGGCAGATTTTACTAAAGTGTCAGGTGAACTATCTGGAGCAAAAGCTATCTTTTGTAACTTTTTTCTAATATCTAGAGTTGACTGGGTCATGAACATGTCTTTAAGCAAAATTTGTCCCTCAATAGAATCAGGATCTATGGACATATGTTTTACCAGTGCCTCTAGTAAACAGTCTAAGAAGGCAGAGGGGTTTTCATTTTTTTCCTAAAAAATAGCTAACAATTTAAAATAACTAGAGGGCTGAGGTTTTGTCCTTCTTAGACCTTCAAGAATACACACTTGAAAATGTCTCCTGCTCCAATCTCCTGTCTGGCTGTTAGGAGAGCATGGGTCTTGGATGGGAACTGTTTGGACTCCAGGGGGAACTGGTGGTTCCCTGGCTGTCAATCTTCTGGCTGTCTAAAATTAACAATATGATATTCATCTCCAAATGCATTAGCAGCTTGTAATGCTGCTTGTCTCTCATTAGAAGTCAATGTTTGATTTAAGAGTAACATTACATCTTTCCAATCTAGTTTATATGTTTGAGTAAATCCTCTAAAGATATTGATGTACTTATCAGGGTCATCTGAAAATTTTCCTAGTTCTAGCTTGATTTGCTTGAAGTCACTGAGAAAAAGAGACATATGAATGTGGGTAGTCTCATATGAATTGCAATTATACCTTGAGCATAAATAAGAATTATTTCTTAATGTAAAAATAGTTTGAACATAAGGCAATTCAGGCCATTTCCCCTCTTTTTTACAGTATGATTTTAGTAGTAGAAGAACATCATAATTAATACTTCCCTCTGTATTCCATTTGGCTCTAGGGGGTAGGTAGGTCACGCACACATGTAGAGAAAAATCAAATGGGTCTTTTTCAGCCTGTAAGTGTTGAACATCTTCCAGTGCTTGAGAATACATTCCAAAGGAGTTAGAACTTTGATACTGAGTTACACAAGCAATGCAAAAACAAAATAATTTGGGTGTCCCCTCTTTATTTCTAATTGACTTTTATACCTCCAAGGTGTCCCTCCAGTAGATTCCACTCCAGGGCAAACAATTTTATTTTCCTAGGCAGTTCTATAATGTCGTACAGAACTTTGTTTCTATAAGACATTAGCACAATTTACAATTGATCTTCACTGTGACAGGAAAGCTTAAAGAAGAGAGCAGAACTTTGTAATAAACTATTGCTTTATTACATTGGAAGAAGACATATGTAAAAAGGTGAGTGGGAAGTACAGCACTTCTTGGGCTGTGCTGTGAAGGAGATCACCTCTGGAGATAGACAAAATCAACAGTTGACTTGGGGAACTCTGCCCTGGGCCCTAAGACAAAAAAGTGTCCAAGACACTTGTGTTACCCCTCTAATCATGTATGCAATCTTTCCTAGCAGTGGGACAAGGCTATGTTTTATTTTATTTATTTTTTTTGGACTTACTATTTTTTAATCAAAATTACTCAGGTGTGATTGACACAGAAGGAAATGTATCCATTTTAAGTACAGGTGGCCCCTGGCTTATGAAGGTTTGACTGATAATTTTCCAAATTTTCAATGGTGAGAAAATGATACAATTAAAATCACTTAGGGGAAAACATACTTTGAATGTTGAGTTTTGATTTTTTTCCTGAGCTAGTAGTATGTAGTCCAATGCTCCTTCTTGTTACTGGGCAATGGCAGAAAGTCCCAGCTACCATTCAGCCCTGAGATTGACAAGAGTGAGCAACTGATGCTCTACGGTGTCCTGCGCTGTTCAGCTGTGCTGGTCAGCAGGCTAGGTACAGTGAGGCTAAGTTTTATTTAAATTTTTATATCTTTGAAACTCACAGGTTAAACTTATATTTGTCACCTAGCAATCTCATTTTACATGTTAGTAAAAGAACATCAGTCTTCTACGCACAAATAAAAAACTAACTCTTGCTCTTTTCTCTCTTAGTTAACATATGTAAGGCACAAATGCAAATCACCCCCCTACTAGTGGCTTTGAAGTGTAAACAGTTGTTGCAAGCTGTCTCAGCCTAATTTCTGAAAGGAGAGGTAGTCTAAGTGGTTTTAAAGTCATCCGATAATCTTAGGGAAAACTTTTAGTTTACTAGCAGAGAGAGATAAGTAAGATAGATAAGTGGAGATTTTTCTGTGGTGAGGAGCCAGTTTTCACTGAGGAATTTTTGGTTATGACCCCTCAATTGTCCTCAGTTTCTATTGGCCCATACAACCAGAGGTCAGTCTCCAGTTGTCTGTCTGGTCAATATTCATTGGCCATTGGCTTCAATGGGGATTCACCAAAGGGATGCCAGGGAAACGTGTCCTCTGCTCTAAGACAGTTTAACTAGTTTGCAAAGTAACCACTGTTTGTCAAAGTTCTATAAGGGATAGTTAAAAACCCGAGTAAGATTGCTACCTAGCACTTTATAAACTTGTAATAAAGGTTTTAAAGTCCACAATTTATTATTGAAGTATTTTTCTATACACAAAAATGAAAGGTTGGAGAGCCTCCC
>RJWM01050086.1:0-10884 GCA_004363535.1 Dasyprocta punctata
TCCTTTTAGATTCTTTTTACTGGCATCCACCAGATCTTGTCCAGAGAGTGTTATGTGATATATATCAAGGCCTTAACTGTACTCAGTGAGCCTTAAATGACACCGCTGGTGGTGTCTCCTAAGTGAAGAAGTAAAATTAATGAGACAGACTGTGCTCCAAAATTAGATGGCATTAGACATTCTAACAGCAGCACAGGGGGGAACTTGTGCAATTGTGAAGACTGAGTGCTGTGTATACATTCCTGATTCATCCACTAATATCTCAAGAGCTGTTCAAGATATTAGACAACAAATTAATGATATGTCAGACTCTGAAATTCCCTGGACCTTATCTTTTTCCTCCTTATGGAAAGCCATTACAAGCTCCTCTTGGTGGAAATCTTTGTTAACTATACTCATAATTATCTTGTTGATCCTATTATTTGGTCATGCATGCTTAATTGTTTCTTTGACTTTTTCTTCTCCAGACTTAAAGCTATACTCCCACCAAGATGAAAATGTCTGGTGTCTATTGAGGGCCTCTAGACAGAACCTCTGCAGGAGTATTCCTGACTGCCAATACACAACTACGACTCCCTTCAGCCTGAAGAAGCCAGATAGGTCATTGTCCATAGTCAAGCCAGATAGACCAACCCCTCATGGCAGTTCAAGTTACTTCTTCAGAGAGGGGAATGTTGCAGGCAACTGAGTTAGATAAAAATATTATAGGCAGTCAGACAGGGCTAGGTCCTCAAAGCAGCCAGTGCAGAAGCCCAGAGACTTTGCAACTGTGGGGGAGATAGACACCTCCTGCTATGAGCCAGGCCTCAAGACAAAAGATCAAACAAATACACCTGTATCCTAAGGAATGATATTCTAAATAGTTCCTCTATCACCCTGAGGAAGTCACGAGTCAGTATCCCAAACCCCTACAAGAAGAGTCACTGCTGTTAAGCATCCCCACTTACTACGTGACTGGCTTCCCCATTTGTCCTTGGGTTAATCCATTTTACCTGAGTAATTACTCTTATTAATTAACCATAATTATGTCCCACCTTGTGCCCACCTTGCAAGTTCCCATTTTTCCCCACCTTGGACCCATCTAACCTCATGGTTTTACTCTATAAAAGTCCGTAGAAATCACACAATCTTTGGCAACCCACTTGGGACCCCTTCTGTCCCTCAGACAGGTTTCTTTCTCTCAAGAAATCTATTCTGCTCTTTAAAAAATATTTTTTATCAGATAACAGCAAATGTGCATAATGTGATTTATGCTCCAAATATCTATGGATAAAATATGCTCAAGTAATAAATTGATAATGATGAAATGTTTAGATTTTGATCCATGAGATTATTAATACTAGGTATCAATAAGACATATCTTCAAAGATTAGAGAGAAACTGAATTGATTGGGACTATGAAATTTACATTTTATTTTCATGTGCAAAATGAAGGATTTAATATACATATGAAGAAAAACCTATACAATCAAAATGAACTATTTATCATATATATGAGAAAAATCTATTAAATTTATTTTAAAACATTAAAAAAACTTTCAGTTTCAATAAATCTACTAAAAATGTAAAAGCTAATAAAGACATTTGAATATGAAAATCAATACAATTGCCTTTTTTTAGCTAGTATCATATAGTTAGAAAATAAAGGTCAATTTAAAAATAAGGAATTTCTACTACAGGAGAGTGTCCAAACCACAAAGAAATAGTAGCATAAGTACATACAGTTAGAGTTGTTAAAATCTCGGTGATGTTTATTATCATTTGGAAGTCCTATTAATCTTTTTTAGGTTTGAGTTTATCTATCTGTCTATCTATCTATTTATCTATCTAATGGTCTACCATATTAAAAGAAACATTTATCTTTAGTGTTAATATTTCAAAGACAAGGAACAATATTGACATGGGTCCTTTTCATTTTTGTTTATCTGCCACTTTTTCCCATTAGACCTGAAGCAATTTATTCAGAAGTGAGTATATAAAGTGATCTTCCAGTCTTCTAGGGTATTGTCCATTCAGTCTACTGATCTCACAGAAAGTGGGCTTTGAAAAGAGAAGATGAGGGCCGGGAGTTTGGCTCAGTGGCTTAAGGGCCTGCCCTGGCAGAAGATGTTTTTTTCTGTTTCTCCATGGTTTAAACATGACAGAAACACTTTCTGCCCATGCCAGTAAGGAAAGTCTAGTTCAACTCAATGGGTTTTCATATGAGTAAATCTATTGTAACATGATGCATTCACTTAAGGCTATTTTCCAACAGACATAGCCTCGTCTTGTCATGTAACATTTATGACCATTAAAATTCCTATTTTGTTACATGTTTCTCCTACTTGGTTGGTTTGCATCATAACTTACAAATGGAAATGAGCTACAACATGGCACTTCCTCATACTGTAACACATGTTCACAAGGATGGTAGGATTACAGGTATAGAGAAGAATTTTATAACTTGTGGGAATAAGTATTAATGTTTACACTAATATCATTTAATTAGTGAGGAATGCACTGTTTAAGGTTCATTAACCTGTTTAAGGATTCGTAGTTAATTTATGACAGAAATGTGCAGCAAAACTTCACTTATTGACCATCAAGGATTCTTTTCAACTTGCTATATTTGAATATCCATTACCTCAAAATGAGGGTATTTTAATTCTATATATACAGTTCTTTTCCTTTTTACCTACTAAGCTATTCAGTTTTCTGCAAAATGAGGTTCAAAATACATTGTTCTGGGATAAGATGGTATAAATACATGAAAAGTAATGTGTAAACTGTACTGCCAAATCAATATCTAATTCATTTCTTTGTCTTAACAAAACTTTAAAAATCTGATCACAATGAGTAAATATAAACTCTTAATGAGTGAATATTTTAAGACATTAACATCATTTAGTAATGCTAAGGAAGATAATAAATTATAATTGGGTTAATTTTTAATACAAACAGTTAAAATACCTTTATTCAAAACATGTAAGTTAAGATAGACTTTGTAATAGTGAAATTTAAATTTTCCATATAATATAAATATATAATAATATATCCAATAAATATTTTTGTAGCTAATCAAAGCAAAAAACTTCAATGCACACCGTCATTATAAAGTCAGTTGCCCTAAATTTTGAATCTGTCTTTCTTAGATGCCCTATTCATCATGCTTTTATCTCTTTCCCTGTCCTAAACAATATTCATATGCATTATATCAGCATTTTGGTGATCATTTTATTTTTTTATATTTTTGGTGATCATTTTAATAACAAACACAAATCAAGAAAATATTTTGCCTTAAATACAAATAAAATCTTGAATATGATTAAATATGCTCTCAATAAAACAGTTGGAGAAAAGTGAAATAATTCAGATAAAGAATTGCCATTTTTTCACCTCTCTTTATTCCTGTCATTCACACCTATGGTAGGACTGTAGTCCTAGGATCTTCAATCCAAATCTTCATTTAAAAATCTCACAGTGTGGTAAAATTAAATTATTTATTTTAACTTCATTGAGCACTTGTATTTACTGAACACCTACTGTCAGAAATTGATCTAGATGTGGTTTTACTGATGGCAAAACTGTGCTTGGTTTACATAAAATGAATTACGAAAATTTCTACATGAAATTGACTATCATACCAAAACAGTACAATAGTGGGAAATACATAGAACTTTTTGAAAAGCTAGTATCTAAGTGTTAATTTCTCATTTTACTATTAGCTGTCAAATCTCACTTTCTGTTAATTTTTTTTTTATTTCTACCAGGAATCCAACTCAGGACCTTGCTAGGCAGGCACTGTAACAGTGAGTTGTATCCCCGGTCCCCTAAGTGAATTATTGCACCAACCTAGAGGGCTAGAAATAGAGTTATGCCTGCTTCATGCAACCACAGTGAAACAAAATCCTTATTTCTTCTTTTGTATTTTGACATGAAATCAGGAAACCAGTCAGGGGCACAACATTTCAAACTTTTAGGTCATTAAAAGCAATTTAGACCTAAATCAAACAGAAAGATACTTGAAAGCTTTATACAAGAGGATTAATATGAATCTCAATGGAATGTTCAAATTATCAATATTATAAAAATGTAAGTGTAAATGATGTTTTCTATATATCTGTGTCTGTATACCTAAAAGCATGATTGATGAGATGTGTTTTATACAGACAAATGATTTTCAGTGTATCTTAAAATATCACTTTTAAAATTTTCATTTTCAAATTTAATCTCAGATTTCTAAAGCAATCGTCATTTTACAACTTACTATTCATCTGACTTTGGACAAATCATTTATCTAGTTAGGACTCCATTTTGGTGTTGGGGAGATGTGGGAACTGTAGCTCCCTGAACTGTTGGACACGACCCATAATATCATAGCTTCATTAGTGCACTAGGGGTTGTGGGAAATGAGACAAAGTGTAGTTATCAATAAAAAGAGTAGGTGGGTATGAAAAAAACAAGAAGTGTCAGGGTAGCCTAACAATAACTTGAATGTGAGGTATGTTTGTGCATCATATGTGAATGTGTGCATTTTAGGAAGAGAGAGAATCAAGTTTCAGGGTTGATGTAAAGGAATGAGTGTGTAATCAAAGATCCAAGGAAAAGTATGAGAAGCTAATACGGACAAAAATCCTTGAGCAAACTTTAGGGAATATACTTCAAATCTGCTCTCATAGCACTCTCAGGAGATTTAGCAAGTTGCATCATATTTATTTGCACACATACATGTCTCTTGGGTTAAGTGGTCAGGTATTTGAAAGTTGAAAATTTACTTTCCTACTTTTTGCCCTAGAATATATCTTTTTAAAAACTTGAATAATCCAATAAAATGGCTATGTTAAATTGTGCATATCTGCTATATCATTGGTCTTCAAATAATTTTTAATTAATTTCATTGGTACACTTTTAATAGGAAAATGATCATATTCATTGTGGGGAATTTGTAACTGTACATAGTATATCTTGATTCTTCTTTTTTCCACATTTTCTTCCCCTCAATCAACTGTTATTCCCTCCCCATCTCCAAAAGCTTTGTTTCCATTTTTCCTTGTATTTTCATTTTTTAATTTTTTCTTTCTCTCCCCTCTCCCTCTGTGTTCCCCTTCCTATTAGAACATTTACTTTCAAATCATAATCATGAAGTAATAAATCACATTCAGAGTGCTTAGTAAATTTCTGCTGTTTGGATATATTTAGGATTCTGTGTTTACATTCAGTTGTTAGAGAAACAATTGGCTAGATGACATTAAAGAAAAACACATATGAAAGTTTGCTTCAATACTTTTATCATTTCAATACTTTCAGCATTTGTAACATTTATCATTTTTTAGATCCAAAATTTAAAGAGGAAATAATTTATTTGGTTTATGATTTCCCTTCCAACCACACCTAGCTCACCATGTAATCCTATTTGGCCTAACTTTGCTATGTAGCCCAGGATCCAGTTCTAGAACTGGCAATTCTGCTTCATTCTCCAGAGTGCTGGGACTACTGCTTTGCATTACCATGCCCACAGCATGTACCCGTGTAAAGCACATTTTAAAATGAAATACCAATTTTTCTTGTTGAGAGTTACAGTGATTTTGCGACCAGTATTAAATTCTGAATATGAGACCTTCTCCCAAAGGTTTTAAAATTCTTAAGTATCAAACTGGGGAGAAAAAAATGGAAGCATTATATATATATATATATATATATATATATATATATATATATATATTTTAACTTGGGGTCCTGATTAAAAGTCAAGAAAGCATTTCCCTTTGGCAATGAATTGGGCATACCATTTGCAAGGGAATAGTCTCCCAGCTTTAGCACAATCAGTGCTGTGGCAAATCATAACTATGAAAATGACAACATCAGCAAACAGGATACAAAGTGTAATAGAAAATTGTGCTGGGTGTAAATTTTGCAACAAAATTCTATTACACTAAAAGACAGACTGCCATTAATCTCCCTCAAAATACCCGACCACATATACTTTGAAGGCACTTATTCCAAGGCTATTGACACTTCCTCTAGCAGTTCTGAAATTCCTCCTTTGTGAGTGTCCTGATGTCTTGAATCAGTTCAAAATGTTTATGGACATTTCTCTTCAATAAAAATATTACAGCGTGGCTAGATGCTACCAAGATCTACTTCTGACTCTTCCCCAAACTTAAAGTGACCATGAAAGGTAAAAGGATTTTTAATTTTTTTTAAGTTTTTTTATTGTATTGAGATACTTTGGCAGTCAGTTAACCCAATTGAAGACACAAAAGAGGATTTCAGAATGGCTTCAGGGTGACAGGAACTGGGATACGTGTGTATGAAGCAAGCTGAAGTTTTTGAGAGGAGGGAGATAAAAAGTACTCTGTCTTTTGTGGTGGTGATTTTTTTAATTTAAGTGTTCACTGTATTTACCATCACAAATAATTTCAGCCAGTCCATTCTTGGCAACAGATCCAGCACATCACTGGCCAGCAAGTCCTAAAATTATCAAAATTAAACTCATTTTTTCAAATCCCGATAATCATAAATACAATTATTTACCCAGTTTTCAGTGTGATATCTGGGTTCTAAAAGTTTTAAGAGTCACTGCAGTATTTTCCCTAAATGCAAATGCAAATAGTTTTCATATCATAACACATATTAAAATAATTCACATCCTACTTTTTCCTAATGTAGAATATGATTAGATCTTATTGTTCGAGCATCTCAAATTGCTTTAAGACAAACTATAAATAAAACACTTAAAATTTTCTGCAGATATTTTTGATGCTGGAAAAGAGTTGACATGTTCACAGCAACCAAGCAGTTAAGAATTCAATGTGAAAGTGACTTTAATGGTTAAAGCTTATTAAAAAAAAAAAAACAGAAAACATCTACTTTCTTCCTTATAGAGGGGCTTGACTTAGTATGAATTTCACTAAGCATGTAAGAAGCTTTATTCATATTCACAAATGGATCAAATCACATGAGTTTTTCTGAACCTACAGTGAATTAATGGAAATGGTCTGCAGGACAGAGGGGAGGACCTGAGGCATCTCATCAGCAGTCCAATCAGGAAGGTGACAGCTGCACCCACACAATTACTTCTGGAATTTGCAGCCAGTAAAATATCATTCTATCTTGAATTCAAGTCCCGTGATTATCACCTAAACAGACAGACTGAAGTCGAATTCTAAGTACAAAAATTTCATTGAATAATTTTTCTTTTCTGCTTCAGTATGACCCTCTCACTTTGTTTAAATTTGTATAAAATCCATCTCACCCGCAGGCAAAGGCACACAAGTCCCACAATAGTAATACACATATTTATTACACTATAGCTTTAGTTTATATTTTTAAAATGTATAAGAGCATATGAAAAATCCCCCTCCTCTAGATGAAATGTTCACTGATATTGTTTTTGGAAAAGTTATTAGCACTAATAAAAGCTAGCAGGTTATTTGCATAAAATTTCTTGCCTATATGATGTTTAGCAGACATGTATAGGAACACAGTTCTGATATCCTAGGCAAAGAAGAAAACATCAGAACAAGAGTTTACCATCCTGATGAGAAAAATGCTTTACCTGGAGGTTAAATCTAAACACCTGCACTGAGAATCTTTGTCAGTTTCTCTAAATATATGCTTACTTCCTAAATGAATCATTTTCACTTTATATATCATTATCTAACTTTTTGTTTATGCATAACTACAAAAGGTACTCCATTAGAGATTCATGTTCACTCTATTCTCTGGTCTACTGATTTAAAACTGTGCCTAGGATGTAATAGACACTTAAATTTAACAATTAAGAGAACCATCTCTTTTCATTCCTTTATTCCTTTTTTTTTTTTTTTTGGTATGAAGAATCAACTCAGAACCTCGCACTTGCCAGGAAGGCGCTTGTGCCACTGAGCTGTAACCCTGTCCCTCCAACATTAGTTTTTGATACTGGACAAAAACATAGGGCCCCACACATGCTAGGTATGTATGTTACCACCTTGCAATACCCCCGCCCTATTTCTTTCATTTTAAATAAAAACCTAGTTTATTTATATTAATAATGTGATTTGGCTTCTATAAAATAAAGTATTTAAAAGGTATGTATTTTTCTTGTAGCAGAGCAGACTCTGTTATTACATGCATTTGTAGTTGTCAGAAACGGTGACAGAGTCTGACATTTTATCCCATTTGCAACCTCAAGATTTAGCCTGTTTTTTTTTATAAATGTTGATAAAAGTCATAAGATTCTCAGATCAGTGAAATATAACTGGATTATTCACAGAATAATACAGATTTTCTTCAAGTTCATGTTATTTTGTTTCTTTAGTCTCAGAGAGTTGAGGAGAAGAAACATAAGTGATTCTTCATATAGAGTGAAGACTGTTAAGCATAGAAACTCCATGCAATACAGAGTTATTGAAAAACTTGTTCAAACTTTGCTCCAAAGAAATATTTTACCTTTACTTTCTTCTTTAAGAAACAAATTCATTCTGTTTCTTGGAAGGAAATACTATCCCTTATTTTCCCAATGCTGTATGCTATATAACTATTCTTGGAAAGATAGTTCGGTAACTTGTCACCATTATATTACAAGACATGCAGAAGTGCAAGAAATGTATGAATAATTATCTCCCAACAATACTCAACAAAGATAAAAATATTGCAGATGTACATGTTCATTGATTATATTCAGTGTTTTTTCCACTCACTTATTATCAATTAGTCTGTATTCTATGTTTTCCTAGATAATTAAAATATGGCCAAATATGGTAACCAAGTTTTTGTAACTATGTTAGATACTAAAAATTGAAGTGTTATAATTTATATATGTTAAACATAAAACGCTAAAATTAAAAAAAGTATTGTTTCCTTTTTAAAATACATTTCTATTCTGCATTGTGCATGTGTGAACATTTTACTAAAGGTGTTGCTTAGGTTTATTTCTTTCCAGCAGAGATTATGCCACTTTTTATGTTTTATGATCAGACATCTATGAACAAATACTATTAGTAATATCACTTCCAAAGTCATTTGTTAAATGCTTTGTAGATAAAAATTGTCAACCATCACTGTGCTACTCATCAAAATGTGGATCCCCCCTATGGTGATGATATAACCGAGTACATGGAACAATAGACTAGCTTAAAACAAACTTCATTTGATCAAAGTATTATGAACACAAGTGGGGTTAAGGAATATATTACTTACAAATTAAACAATTATTTGCAATGTTGGAAATATGTATTCAATAAATAAATACAGCAAAAACAAAAATTCCCTGTATTATATTTCTCATATAAAGTTAGCAGTTAGGTTGCAATAAAAGAAATAGTTATTAAAGTCTCCCATCCAATTGATGGTCAAGATATTAATGCACAGAAATGACTTCAAATAAATCCCAGAACATACTTTCAAAATAATGTATTAAAGTGAATATATTTTTAAAAAGATTATTGCTTTCTTACCTTAATTAGTACAGTTAATAAAGAGGGGAAACAGTTTGATTGACTTAGTCAAAAACACAAAAATGTATGATCATTGTCTTGGTTCCTTATATCCTGTTGCTGAGACAAAATACTCAACAACCAAATTGAAAGAAGGAAAGGTTTACTGAGTTCACACGTGTAGAGGTTTTACAATCAATCAGTCAAAAACTCTAGATTCAATTGCCTCCAAAAAGCACTCCCCCATGACTGCATGAGGCTTTAGGGGACATCTAGACACAAACTATAATGATCGTGAAATATGATTATGTGATATATTGAATTTAATGAACTTTTAAAGTTAAGCAATGCTGGGCTAGGTATTCAACTTAGTGATAAAACAGTTTCTTGGCATGCAAAAGAAAATAAAAGTTCAATGCCTTTTTTTGATCTCCAGCATTGGAAAGAAAAATATATAAATACTGTGCCCTCTAAGCTACAAAAGATTGAAATGAATAGTCTAAGAGTATTTACCTAAACCTGCTTGAAATTCTTAGACTCAATCAAATTAGTGCATTAAGTGGCAGAAGAAACAGTGTCTCAAAAAAAGATTATCATGGTAATAATGAGGAAAAGTATGCATAAAAGAGCAGAAATACATTAAGTTGAAGTGATTCTACTTTGAATATTAATAAGGAAAAAGAAACAAAGTTTATACAACAAAACTTAGGCACTTAATAGAACACTGCATATAATTAGGAAACAAATTATTACATACAGATTTATGGTACAAGATTCATGAGACACTTGGCTAATTACTAAATGCTTTTTTACAGATCATTTCAGTACAACAAATGGAGACATCCTCAGAGCACAAATAGAAATCAATTCCTAAGTCCCACAAGCACCTTCTGTGTTGTTTTGTTCTCCCCTGGTATATGACATGAACATGAATTCACGCTAGAAACAAAATAGAGTTGCTTTTCACTGTGTAACTATGCCAGTTTCACAACTGATATTTGATAATAAATAACTCCCAGTCAATGACTAGGAAATTGCAACAAATGACAACACTTTGATTTTCAGAATTTGGATGTCATGTAACAAACATAAACTTTCTTTTCTTCATATTATTATCATGAAGTTGTTCTAAACAATGAAAAGCAAGATGAGACTAAAGAAATTTCTTCTTCCAATTAAAATTAAATCTGGGATGTAATATTTCGTTGTTAGGACAACAGTTAACTGATAAAAGATATCAGTTAGGTAGAGTGATAAATGGGAAGAAAGTATTTTACAGCTAGTAAAAGTAGTGTCAAAAGAGGTTTTTATACTCCTTCTATCTTCTAATCCTTCTTTTGTAAGGTATGTCCTACTTTCAGTTAAAATGATTTTCTTTGCTTCTATACACTGAAAGGAACAAGGAAATTTCCCTCTTCCCATTGCTACAAAACAAGCAATTATCACCACTTCTGGGATTTTTTTTTTTTTTTTTTTTTTTTTTTTT
>RJWM01050087.1:0-10886 GCA_004363535.1 Dasyprocta punctata
TTTTTTTTTTTTTTTTTTTTTTTTTTTTTTTTTTTTTTTTTTTTTTTTTTTTTTTTTTTTTTTTTTTTTTTTTTTTTTTTTTTTTTTTTGCGGCACCAGGGATTGAACTCACAACCTCGCGCCTGCCAGGGCAGGCGCTTAAGGCACTGAGCCAAACTCCCGGCCCTGGTTTTTTGAGGCAGGGTCGCACTATGTAGCTATGTATGCGCTTTCGTCGTAGCCCAAGCCGGCCTCGAACTCACAACGCTCCACCTACCTCAGCCTCCCAAGTGCTGGGATTAAAGGCCTGAATACAGTTCTTAATTTTCAGTTTGTCACCATTTTGCATTATTCAGTGATAAAGAAGTCTAACATGAACACTAAAGTCATGCCTCGACTCACTACATTTATGTATTTTATCAAGAGAATGACTGAATTTTTAACAAATCTGAGCTAAAAATAGTTATCTGTACATTTGCCTCTCACAGTACTCTCTCAGCTATTAAAAGTTCAGGATACCATACAGAGCAGATGTTCAATGTGAACATGTACTATTATGTGAATATTTCATGATTAAAATGGTTCTTCTAAGATTTTTCAAAAACGGATATTCTATTTCTAAAAACTTCCTCAACAAAGGAATTCAGACTCCTCAATTGTTATTTTAATGTTCTCCTCTACTTTTCCATTAGAATGATTCTATTTAATCTATCCAATTTTTCACAGTTGTCTCTTGGTCTTATTCCTGGATTTCTAGTCTAAGTACAAATCCCTTGTTAGCTTTGTGTCATCTATCCATAGATAGAATAGATGATCTAATAGATATAATAGAATATATATATGATGGAATATATATAATAGAAAATATATGTATCCTATACATATTACAGTAAGCGGATTGATAGTGAGTTAGTAATAAAAACCCTTTTTGTCATCAAATACATAAGATTTCCTGTGTAAAGTCTCCAATTACAAAGATTTTCATCCCCCCTGAGTAAAATTTGCAGTCACACCACTAAAAATGACTGGTCTAAAGGTAACGTCAAATTTTCAAGAGATGATTAGTTTTCTTTAAAAATCTGTTTTGTTTTGTTTTTTAAGCAACATCCTAAGAATTCAGAATCACATGATACTCTGTGTGTTATGTGGCTCTTGTAGGTTGGCTATATTGTCTTTTAAAGTGACGAAGATTGGAAACTGATGAGATAAGATCATATATTACATCAGAGGAAATGTTGTTATTCTAAAATTTAAGATTGATATTTCCTGAAAATGATATTTTTTTCTCTAATCTGCTTTTGTCTTTACTCTTTTTATGTAATCTCTTAAGTTTTAGATAAAACACCAGGAACAAATTGCCAAGAGGCCCAGGCTTTCCTCTCTGAGAGGTTCTATTTTCAGGTCTGAGTCCAGTCAAAAATAAAATGCATAAGTAACAAAAAAATTAGATCTGATCTCAAAAAACTCATAAATGTTAGATAATACTAAAATATGGCTTCTTCTTTTGATTAGTTGTCTTAAATCATTTGTTTTGCAAATGTTAATGTTACTGTCTGTTTCACAATATGACTTCTTAAAATTTGTTTTTCTGAGAATTGTATTTATAAAGTTAAAGACAATTATGAATGTAAAATCACATAAATGGCGTGCCACAATAGTCAATAATCTCTACTATTGGCAAGTAATTTTGCTTACTAAAGAATAACTGTGCTTATTTTAAAAGGACATAACCTAAAAAAAACTTGGGACTACCAACAGACTTGTTTAAAATTGGCTGTTATACAGCAAGTAGCACACAAGTTCCCACAGTGCCTCAACTATTGTTAATTTTATTAGATAGTTTGGGCAGTGAGGAATTTAATCAATTGACCATTTTATTCAAAGTAGTAGTCTTTTAATTCAAAGCTTGAAAATCTAGATTAACCTTCACTTTGCAAGCTACTAATATTGTATACAAGGCTAAATCAGATTTAGATACACTGACAGCTCTTAATGTAATCAAATGATGAAGTCCCTCAAAAGAATATCATCTCTGAAATATCACTGTGAAGTTATTAGTACTTGATTTAAAATTGCTTCAACAATAAATATTTGTGAAGAGTAGCTGATTGCTGTATCGAAGCCTACAAAAAGATAAATATGCTTTCACTGTCAGCTTTGCAAATCAAACCTTCCTGGAAACTATAACATTTTTAGAAGTAGCACCTTCAATGCACAGTTTTTTCCCTTACATAGAAATTTTAATGAATTCATCCTTTCTGACATTTACATTTATCTTTAAATGCCACAAGATAACAGGGTCTTAATAATTCCAAATAGCTTTTTAATTATAGATCTAATTACTTTTACAGAAGGTTAAGCTCCACAAACAGGAATAAGCCTGTTTGCTTGCACTTTGTGTGAAGAATGATGTTTTGCTCTTGATTTAAGTATTTGGTAAATTTATTCGGTAAATTTTATCTGACGTTTTAGTACTAGAGAAGAACAGTTTTAAGAGAATTTGACATTATGTAGTATGAATCAAGTAATGTAATTCTAAGTTATCACAGAACCAGAGGAAGAGGAAGAGATGCTGTGTATGAGAAACAGCAGATTAGTAGCTGCTAGTCCCACCCTCCTGGGAAGCACAGGCATTTTGGGTCTCCAGAAAACACAATGTTATCATTGCTAAAGCTCACGAATTTATTGCTGTAGAGTTCTAGAGATTGATATTCCAGAAATGAATTCTGAGTGATGACTCAAAGAGTGATTTGTAGAAAAAATCTAATAAATTATTTCTTATTTGGGTAGTTGTTAAAGATATGTTTCTCCACATCCCAGAACCAGCCTCATACAGTTAATTTTCAAGGGTACAGTATCAGATAAATAAAAATGATCAAAACATCATAGATCCAGATATCAATTCCCATAAATGAATACAACTGTAATATATTGCAGACATGCAATAATAAAAAGAAATTTGGTGTCTTTCTCTGTTCTACGTAACTTACTCAAAAGCCTATATGTGTACTCGGAAAATAAGACCCAAGTAAAATAATTTTTATAAGTTATACATTAGGTTCTGTGATGAACTGTCAGAATTGTTTATATATTACTATTTGTTTTAAGCAAAACTGTTCAAGGTTTGTAACAATTTTCTATGATTGCTACATTTACTATGGAATATATTTTCACATTTCACCTACTCATTGCAGCTACAGTCAGCTGAAGAAATGCACATCCTACTGAGATTAAAATCACTGAAAAAACTACCAAGCCCCTTCTTTGGGTAACTTGTTTATCAAGCAGTAACTGACTAGATGAGGTCACTCCTTACTCACATCTAATATTCCAAACTAGATCTAACTCGATCCATTGCTGTATGAAGTTGTGATCCTAGAGACTTTTGACATTCGCATGACTTTAGCCATGCACACTTTCTGGTAGGAGAAGGATGGCACCAGTGCTGGTGATCATAATTCCCTTAGGAGAATAAGACTATTTAAGATGGGAGCAACAGAACAATGGTTTCACATGCTGGTAATAGAAGTTTTTGTAAAGATTAAATGTACTCCTTGACTATAAAAATTTCTCATTTGAGTAGTACTCCATTGTATAAAAGTACCACATCTTTTTTATCCATTTCCAAGCTGATGGACATTTGGGTTGTTTCCAAGATTTAGCTATTACCAGTTGTGCTGCTATAAACATGGGTGCACCTATATTGCTGTGAAATTATGTTTTCAATTCTGCAAAAATACCCAGAAGGGGAATAGTTGGGCCGAAAGGAACCACTAATCCTAGTTTTTCAGTGATCTCCACACCGATTTCCACAGTGGTCACACCAGTCTACACTCCTACCAACAGTGGAGAAGAGTTTCTTTTTCTCCTCAACCCTGCCAGCATTTTTTTATTGGATTATTTTTGATGATTGTCATTTTTTCTGGGGTGAGATGGAATCTGAGTGTTGTTTTAATTTGCATTTATCGAATATTCAGCTATAAAGAAAGATAAACCTGAGTCTTTTAGAAGTAAATGGATGCTACTAGAGACTATACTCATAAGTGAAATAAATCAGACTTGCATGTATAAACATCATATTGTCTCCCTAGTGTAATAAACTGAAAGAGTACAAAAGATCCAAAATGCACAATAGACATTGTGAAAGGGAAACAAACTGCTCAAAAGAAAAGAACAACTGGGATGAGGGAAAGGAGAAAAGAAGGAAGGGATTATATAGGTAACTAAGATAGTTATACTGCTCCTTCTATTAGTTCATTGGGAGGAATCATTAGTGCTTATATTGGTTTGATCAATTTTGCATGCTTATATGTGGTAATCTGAACAACTATTTTGAAGACAACAATATGCAATAGAATAACCGTAGTTAATTTCCTGTCATCTTGTTTTGAAATTCTGTGTCATTTTTATTAGTTTTTTCTTTTATTGTCTTTAAAATAAAACAAAAATCTCAGCTAAGTTTAATTGAACCAAATTTCACTAAGTGTTCACTATTTATATCCAATTCTATGCCAAGTAATTGGAATCCAATAACATAGGCAACATCTCTGTTTGAGGCTCCTTATTCAGAAAAAGAAACAATAATTGTGAGGTAGCAAATATTATGGCAGTTTATGTAGAAAGAGGTAACAGATTTGGTTCAAATTGAGAATTTAAAGCAGGATTCTAAGAACAATTCTAGGGATGTCTGGAGAAGTAACTATGAGGTGTCTAGCTATGGAAGTTGATCAGTCTTTCGTGACAGAAAGCATTAATCAAAAAAAAAGCTGAAATGATTACATCACATGAAACTGAGATATTGCTACACAGTGCAAACAATAATGGGAGACAAGACAGGGAAACAAATGACAATGTAAAACTGCAGGATCTGGAGTGGTGAAACACATGTTCTCAATCATGAAAAGCTTGTGATTTGTCTTCTATGAATGGAGAGGTTGTAAAAAAATGTAACTGGGAAGAACATCATGGGTTACAGAAGCTTTTCATTTTCAATATATACTATATTATGTTTATAGTACCCAAACATAATGAATTGTGCTAACTTATTTTGAAAGGTTACAATTCTTACTTCTTACTTCTACTGAGTACTAGTAATGTGATGTTGGATGAAACAATCACTTTCTTGAAAGATGCCACTTACTCATGAGAAAAATGAACAAAAACAACAAAATATTTCCTACTAGTTCAAAGCATTTTGTGAGGACCAAATGCAGTAATTCCCTTTAAAGGTTCAACAAATTATAGTAATAATCTTAATTGTTAATCTCTTCATATACTCATATCATTGAGTGGATTTCATTGCTCTATGAGCAATTATTTTCAGATTTGAGAAAAATTTCATTGCTGTTTGAGAAAGAACAGGGCTTTGATCACACAGAATACAACAAATACTGTTTTACGATTTAATGTGAAAGTAAAAATATCTAAAATAGGACTAAAATTGGGACAATTTCCTTTTGACTATATTGTGGAGAATAATTTCTTAAGTAAGCCCCTTAAGAAAAATAAACATTTTATGATATCAAAATTGAAGAAATTCATGGACAAAATTTAATAAAGAAGTAAATGTTGGGTGAAAATAAGAAATATAATCTATAAGGAATTCCTCCTGAGTAGCAAGAAAAAGTCAGTAAGGAAATGAGTTAATAAAGTTAAAAAGTTACATCAAGGAAATTGCATTGGCTGATAAGTATATGGAATAGCACTCAAATATCTAGTAAGAAAAGAAGTGCAACAAAAAGTACTTTTCTCATAAGGGAAAAATAAAACTTAATGGTTAGTTTTAAAAAATAAACTTTTATTAGATCTGTTGGAGAAAATTGAAATATTTTATCATATTTTTGTGCTTAAATTATATCACTCAGAAATTCATCTTTCAAGTATATACTGTCAGCAACTGCAGTATAAGTACCCAAATAAATAAATGTAAGATAGTCCATTATTATAAAATATGTCAGAATAATAAAGGAAAGCATCTAAGAGACCATCAAAAGATAAATGTGTCACTATTAAACTATTTACAAAAGAGTAACTAGATAAGCATGTACCAATGTTGAATATTTTAAATCATGCAATATTTTTGAAAAGTATGTATCTTAGTCATTTTCTCATCAGTAGGACACAAACACATCCACAATTTAAAGGACAGGTTATTCTGGATCATGGTTTTTAGAGGTTTCAACCTGTAGTCAGCCAGCACCAAAGCAGAAAGGGAATGACAGAAAGGTCAGGCATGGGAAGGCTGCTTACATCATGGAGGCCAGGAAGCAGGGAGCAAAGTGAGGAATACAGATGGGAGATACTTCCTTCCAGTCATGCTCCCAGTGAACAAGTCTTTCTGGCCAGGTCCTTCCTCCAAAGAGTGCACTGGCCAAGAACTCATCACCATGATGAGCACAGTGCCTCCATGGTGCAATCACCTTCCAAAAGCCCTACCTCCAAAAATGTGAGCTGTTAGGGGCACATTTTTATCTAAACCACTATTATGTGAGACATAGGATATCATGTATGCAAACATCACACTAAGAAATCATTGATAAAAGATGAATGGATAACAAAATAAAAATTTAAAGAAGCCAGACATTATATAGAACAATGATAGACGTGCACCCCTAACTTAACACTACAATCCCATTTCATCAGTAAATGTTCAAACAGAAGAAAGGAATGATAACATCAAATGAAGTATTTGTTGAATTTACTTGTAAAGGACACACGTGAATGGTCCAAAAATATTATTAAAAAAACAAATCTTATGCTGCATGCAAACATTTCCAATATCTCAGTAGTATATGCAAGAATTAAGAAGCAAGACATAAAGAGATTATTGACTTAAAATCTAGAAAAACTGAAATGCAACATATATGACTAAGAACATGAAAACATAAAAGAGAAAAGGAGGTTATGGACACAGTTGGTTAATATCTGGCTGCAAGAGAGGTAGGTAACTCTCTTGGTTATCTTTCCCTGGTTGCTGAGACAAAACTCCTGACACCCAAAATTAGGGAAGGAAAGGTTTATTTAGCTTACAGTTTCTGGAGGTTTCAGTCCATAATCAGTTGGCTCCAAGGCAGGGTGGCATGGCACTGGGGCAACACTTCAAGGTAGCAGCTGAGCAAAAGCAGCCAGAGTAAAAGAGAGCAAGAACAAGCCTCTTCTCCTCCCTTATATTTTACACAGGCCACCCCCTCTCCAGGATGGGTGTAGCTTCACAAACATCCTTGCCTCCCTTTGCACAGGATGAGGATGTTTACCAAGTAAGAACCCTGGCTCCCGGCTGAGTCTGTCAGTTAAACTTCTGACCTTCTCAAATTGACATAATGAACCAGTAACTGCTTGTGCTCTACACCCCAGGATGTAGAGCTGCTGAGTTACTTAATTAAGCTTCTAGACTTCTCAAGTTGACACAGTGTATAAACCATAACAGTAACTAATTCAACCAGGTTTTAATATTCTCTCTGGTTAGAAACCCTGTAGCTAGAACACCTGTGTATTGTGCAATGATTCTTCATAAATAACCAAATTTTTGTCAGGCTATAGGATCAGACACCCTTGTGGACATGGAAGATTAAACAGTGAATCTCTGAGTCTCTAAGTAGTAGAAGATGATTACTCACCTTAATGTCCTTTACTTTCTCATCCATATAAATATATACACACATATATTATGAAAAACTGATAATTCTATGGAAAATCAGCAATGGAATAATTTAGTTGAAGCTCTAAAACAAAATATTTCCTGAATTCATTTATAAAAATGGACTGAATGCTACACAATAACACATTCAAAGTCTGTAAATGATTTATATAATGGTCATGTCCTCCCACATTGTACACAACCAACGCTTATATTAAGGCAAGAAAGACAGACGAAACAAGCATAGTGTACCATTTCACAAAGCTAAATAGATGAGGCCATGTTCACAGAGTTCATACTTACTGTAGCAATGTGAAAGATTTATAATAGAGTATTTTCCATTTCAAAGTAGTGAATAAGATCAGATGTCTTATAGATCTTCAATAAATATACTATCAAATTTATTGATAAAGGAATAAAGGAATGGAAATTTTGTACTTGCTACTGCAGAGTTCAATGCCTGGTAAATAATAATCAATTTTGCATGAGCATAGACACATGGTCATATTAAATTATAGTCCAATTAAACCTACATATTTTCAAAACTTTGAAGTTAAGAAACACTTAAAAGTACAGCAGTTATTGCATATTTGGTTTTCTAAACAAAGATTGTGTTCAAGTATTTTACGGAAAAGTTTCGTAGGTAAATTTGGTACCCCATTTTGTTTGGTAGCTTATGTTTAAAAAGAGTATTACCTTAAGATTAATATAAGGGATAAAATATTTTGGTATTGATATTGGCGTTGCATATTTAAGAAAAAACATTCTAACTCAAATTTATAATTATCTGTCCTTTTTGTGAACTTGTACCAGTGTTTATTCTTATTTTGTATGTGCAATTTTATTAAGAATAACTTATACCAATTTATATAAACTAAAATTTGGTGCAGGTAAATGTTTAGGAATTACATTTTTTAAGCATAAGAAATCTGGTTTTAATTCTCTGCATCATAAGGTGGTTTCTATATCTCATATAAAGTACAAGTTAGTACCCAAGTCTATGGATAATTTGTTGTCTAAAACTGTGTTTGATAGAGATTTGGAAACAATCCAACACATTTATGACTAGCTTACTTGAGAAAACTACTTACCATATTATTAAACGGAAAGGAGCTACAAGATTGTGGTACTAATGACATTGTCATTTTTAGAAAGCAGGTAAACTTTCTGTTGGTTGACCAAAGAAAAATTAACAGTAAATGTACGAAGTTGTAAATGTTAATCTTTACCTCAATACAAAATCTTTACATTTTGATATATCTTTGTAGTTTGAAAAAATATGAATTTATGTCTTACCAGACATTTTTCCATGAAGCAAATGGGAAAAGTCAGTATATTTAAATTAAACAAAAGTTACTTAATCTCAATATTTTCTCAATTTGTCCTTATTTCACAATTTAAGTGAAAGAATTCTGGTAATTTTATCATTTAACAGAAAACATCCTCTAAAACTTTAGACTGATTTATTAATTTACATACATATAGTAATACATTATCTATGTTCTGTAGTTCTGTAATAATATTTCAAATCTACCATTATGTAGTCTATTTATCAAAATATTTTGAACTCAAAAATTTTATCACAGGTTCTAAAATGTGTTTGTGGAGAGATTTTAAGTATACTATAGAGGGTAATTCAGCTATCATAATTGTGTTTCTATCAAGGCTTTCTCTACTCAACAATAAATTATACATAAGGACCAGTTACTCAAGAATTCAAGCCTGCAGAACAGGATACTCACACATGGAAAAATACATGAATTTAACAAGTCATTGCTAAAAAAATTTGTTTATAGTTGTTTGCACACTTCCTTTATACTTTTAGACAAAATGAAGAAAAAGTCGGCAATCAAAGGATTCAAGTTTTGAACTTCCTCTGAGTAACTAACTTGGTTATGTTTATTAGTACTAATGATACAGTGAGGACATTTGGTAAACTAGATTAATGAAATGTATATCTAAAATGATAACAGCAATCTACCTCTTAATGTTATGCAAGATTGGATTTAGAATTCTTTAAAAATTCCCACTGTGGAAAAACTGGGACAATCTACTCCAAATCACAAATCTTGATTATTTTATTGTTAAAATATGGAAATATCTTTGGCTAAGAATTAACAGTAATTATTTTAATCAATAAATATATGTACATGTTAAATTATTAGATGTCTGAATGCTATATAAGAAATATGAAAGTCTTACTGGTTTGCTCACATGGGCATAGTTGTTAGATTTTGTTCATCGGGCCCCTTCCTTTTGCAGCCCTCTCTCACCATAACTAGTCATTGCTTCCTTTCTTGCTTAGTGTACCTTGTGCACAATCATCTACCTTGAACAGTGCAAACCGTGACAGTTATACATGCTCCCTTCCCACTTAACAAGAAGCATTGAGGAAAAGGCATTTTTCTGTCTCTGGTTTTATTTTTATTCAAGTCAGTGTCATCCTTCTAATGTTCCTTTTCTTTCTCTCCATTAAATAAATAGCTTTTACTCCTCCTCAAGCTCTCCTTTATCCAATAATTTTTACAGAACTCAGATTACCTCAACATGTTTTATTAAACTGATACATGCCAAGTCTTGTTTCACTTGTAGGATGCCCACACATGTACAGCCAGTTGGTCTTTGACAGAGGTGCTTAAAAATATGTATTTAAGAAAGGAAGGGCCTTTCCACAAATGGTGCTGGGAAAAAATTAATATAAATTTCAGTATTTGAAAATTGGACCCCTATTTCTCACCAGTTGCAAAAATCAGCTCAAAATGGATAAAAGACCTACATATAAGATCTTAAACTATAACACTCTATGAAGACATAGAGGAAACATTTCAAGGCATCAACACAAGCAATAATTTTTTAAATAATATCCCCCAAAGACAAGAAATAAAAGAAAACATAAAGATAATATCAAACCAAAATTCAACAAAGTGAATAGAAAACCTGGAAAATGAGAGTAACTATTTTCAAACTACTCAGTGAAAAAGGAACCAATATCTAGAATACATAATAAAATAAACGTTATTGAAATAAAAAGAATACCAGCACTCGGGAGGCTGAGGTAGGCGGAGCGTTGTGGGTTCGAGGCCGGCTTGAGCCACAACGTGAGCACAAGGCCGGCCTGAGCTACATAGTGCAACCCTGCCTCAAAAAAACCAGGGCTGGGAGTTTGGCTCAGCAGCTTAAGCGCCTGTCTGACAGGTGCGAGGCTGTGAGTTCGATCCCCGGTGCCGCAAAAAAAAAAAAAAAAAAAAAAAAAAAAAAAAAAAAAAAAAAA
>RJWM01050088.1:0-10889 GCA_004363535.1 Dasyprocta punctata
AGCATGCAACCCAGAAATGAGCAGACCGGCATTCAAAAGATGTTAACCACAGTACTAATGGTAGGAATTACAATCATTTCTTTACTGACTTCCAAAAGCTTCTTCCTGTAACAGTGAAGCCACACAATTTCTTCCACTTTCCTAGTCTGTGTCTGGCTGTGAGCTCTGACCTGCTCACTGTTCAATAGCCTCATCCCTTAAAAGTCATTAGTCTTCTGAGTCTCATCCCTGTGATGGGGCTCAGGGCTTGTTTATGGGCCTTGCAGGTGCTGATTAAATGCTTATCTGGTGGCTACCACCTGACCCAGATTCCTTATCATGCTCCTCCCTCCTAAAGGGTATCTATGTGGGACTGCCCCATCCTCCCCCACCAAATACCAGTTGACACAAATGCATTGGCCTGGTCCTTTGGACAATGTGCTGTGGGCACCAGACCAAATGTGTCCATTGTGCATCTGCTGCTGGGTCAGTTCCCCCAGTGCTATCCAGCCCCTTGAGCATGGCCAGTCCTAGTGCAGAGAATTATCCTTGCTGCCTCTACTGCCATACATGCCAGGGCAAATCACGAGAAATGACAGCATCCTATGACCCTGCAGGACATGGGAAGCAGAAATTGAACTGATTATCAAATAGTGTTCCACTTGTTTGACTGTTGGACTACAGATTGAATCTTGGATTTCCGTTCAGCTGGGTTTCCTATTACTCAGTTTTCAGAGGCCAGACCATGGAACTAGCTGCCTAAGAGAGAGAGTTGCAAGCTGCAGAACATAGAGTCCTCGTGAAGATGACTGCCCATGCTTATGTGGAGCACCCCAGAAAGCTAGATCTGAGGTTGATCTAGGGTTCTTCCTGAGGAGAGCAGCAGCAGGAGGAGGTCATGACTTTCTTCCAGGATGCCCGACTACAGTCAGAGAAAGGGACAGAGACACAACACAGAGATGTTCTCCGCAGTATATGCTGAGTGTCAGAACTTTCTATATTCTGGGCAAAAGAAGTAGTGCAGCAAGCAAAAGGACAATTTTCTCAATTTTCTTCTCCCTTTGCTTTAGAACTAAGAAGTTTCACCAGATCCCTGGGTCATGAATGAGAGAGAGATGCTCTGCTAGAACCATGAAAATACATCACTTGAACCACTCACCCAACCCAGTTGAGCACTGGATCTGTTCTTTGTTTTTGTCACTGGAACAAAGGCCAAGACATCTGAACTTGGGGTCTGGGATCAGGCAGAATTGGGTTCCTGTTCACTTTCTCTCACTTACTAGCAGAGGGCCAAGAGCAAGTTTCTAAATAATTCCAAGCCCTGGGTTTCTCATGCATGAAATGAGGATTGTAACTGGGCCCACCAAACAGGAGTTCTTTTAGAATTAAAGTTATTTCACCATATTTATCAAGGTGCCTAGATCATTGAGAAAATAACAAAAATTATTTATAAGCAGCTTGGGAGTTTTCTAGGGTGTAGGTTCCCACATAGGGTCTCAGTCAAGGCAGTATTGCCTAGAATGGGCTCAAATATAATAATTCTACTGGGGCCTGCCCCCCAATCCCCCACTGAGGAGCTCAGGCACTTATTGATGGAGGACAGGAGACTCAAGGCTAGGCCAGTGACTCAGAAATGAGTGGGTAAAAATATCAAATATGATAATGGATAATACATCACTGCGTGATGCTAGGACATCAGTGTCCAGCATAGGCAATTAGATGGTAGAGAGTCATTCTCAGGTCTCTTCCCAGGGATAGGCACAAGGTCTTTGGCTGGTTTCTTAGTGAACTGTTCTCCTAGTCTTGTGCCCAGAAAATGGGGAGGATCCTCCTGTCACACCAGCTCTCTTGTCACCCCTCAGCTGCCTCGACGTGGAACAGAGTTCCTTCTGTCTACTGAAGCACTCAGCACTGATCAGTTAGCCCCGCTCACTGGAATTGGTGTCCCTGCCTCATCACCATACAGCACTGCAGCCTTGAGGACAGGTTCCTGCTTGACTCGCTTGTTATCTTCCATTGCTCCAAGCAGTGTCCTGAGCACCTGACACTCAGTGTTCATGGGAGAGATGGGCAAGTCCCTGATGAGATCCTAACTAGCTCTACACTGATTTGGGGGTGGGTCAGAGGAGACCAGTGGTTCTTAGCTTTGGATTATCTCAGAACCTCCTCAGAGGCTTTTCTTGGTCCCTTCCCAAACTGAGTTCATGAAGAAGGTGCAGCTTGACTGACAGCCATTGAGCTACAGTGACTGTGAGCTTTTCAGTTTCTCCTTCTTTGCTGTGCACCGAGTCACCTACAGATTGTGGCTCAGGAGGTCTGGCTGGTGCTACAGCTCTGCCTTTCTGATCAGCTCCAGGAGTCATAGATGCTGCTGGCCCAAGGAAAACTCCGTGAGTGCCACGGCCTGAAGGCACTGGTTGTCAGACTGTGCTGTTCACTGGGTATCACCTGTGGGTGATGTTTGAAGACCATGAGTGCCTGGACCTTCCACCTCTGAGACTATCATTCAGCTATCCAAGCTGAGAACAGAACATGCTATGCATTTTTGAAGATGTTACATTTCTAACATTATTATTTCACTTTTTTGTGTCTTAGGAATTTCTTAAATTTCTTTTTACTGTGATTTCTGTTTCTGTCTGGTCACAGCCACATGTACAGCCCCAATTTGCCACACTCAAGCTAATGCATACCTCTTCAAGGGATGCTTCAGGTCAGCAGCTTCACCCCAAATCTTTCTCAAGGCCACTCTTAAGATGATTTTAAGGTGCTGGCACTTTCCATAGGGAAGCAATTCCCATTTGACACAGCAGCAGAGCAGGAATACCAAAAAACCCAGCAGTAGCAGCAGCAGCAGCAGCAGCAGCAGCCACCACACAAAACTAGCAATTGTGATATCAAAAATACCAGCAAGAGCAGCAATAGCAGCAGCAGTCAAAACAGCAGCATCCCCAGCAGTGACAGCAGGAACAATAGCAATAGTGCTTGAAGCACCCCTTAAGCATCTCACTGCCACTACCAATGTGGCTCTTGATGTTCCCTGGGGAAAGGACTGTGCGAGAATGGGTAAAATACAGAAGAGAGACGAAAGCTGGGGTCATCAGGACAGAGGGGCATTTATTTATACATTTGACAACTTAATGCCACTTGACACCCCATTACCCAATAATCTGCATGTGTGGCAACCTAAGGGCCTGATGTTTTGGGGCCTGGAGTTACTTGTTTTGGTGACTAGCTCTGGGCGGTCTTTGTTCTTGGAACCAGCTGGTCAATTTCCAGTTTTGATGGCTCCCAACATCTCATCTCCTTTGGGCCTCAGTGCCTGCTATTTGACGGGTGAGACAAGGAGGCTGTCCCCACATTAGCCTGTGAGAGGGCTGGGACTCAGCCCGAGGTCTCCTAACTCAGTCCTGAGTGAAGGTAGTGAAGGAGCCTAAATTTGAGCTCTAGGGTCCCCCTTAAATGTCAGCATCAGTTGCTTTCTCCCAGGGTTACTTAGGACAGGTTCCCTGCCTGCTCTGTCTGTAGTCTTCATACCCAGACCATGATGATGCTAACGATTTCTTCCTGGGGTGGTTGTAAAATGCACATGATGGCTATGCGGAAGCCTCTGGCTCCTAGAAGCCGTGAGCAGTGAGTGGTGTAAGTGGCCCTAGGCCATCCCTTGCTGGCCACACTCCTGTTATCCCTAAGCCCAAAGTCAGGGCTTCTGGGCTTGTGGGCCCCTTGACAATGGTCAGAGGAGGCACCTGGAGTTTTCCCCGGGCACAAAACCCTCTTCCGCTCTGCACTCACCAGATGAGCATCACCTGGCCCGCTCTGGACAGGCAGAAGCCCTCTCTGAGCTCATTTTGTACCCATTTTGCCTCCTGGTTGGCCACTCCCATCATTTCACTGTGTTCCTGTGTTCTTCTGAGTGGGCAGAAGTCTCAGAGATGAGCCTCATGACTATCTTGGGGTGCTGGCTAATGCTGCATGCAGAGACAATGACCCTGACATAACTATGGAGACAGTGGGTTCTTGGAGGTTGCTGGTAATTTAAAATTTTCTTCTTTATTGTTCTAATACTTGAAGCATATTAAAAGTAATTAAAATGCTTTATCATCAGTTACATTTTGCAATGCTATATGAAGCTGATAGAGCTGATGGGATAGCCTTATTATTATTATTATTATTATTTTTTGTACCAGGAATTGAACTCAGGACCTCATGCTTGCCAGGCAGGGGCTGTGCTGCTGAGCTAAATCCCCGGCCCATGGAATATCATCTTGAAGCAGCTTTATTTTGTTTGCTATGGTACTTCAATTTTGTTTTTGGTAAATGAGAGTTTATTGATGAAGACACAAGGTCAAGCTTCCCACAGCCCCCACCCTCCTCAAGACTACATCCCAGTCAGAATAGAAGAATGATGCGATTCCAAGGGAACACTTACCCTTTCCCATCTCTCTCCAGGTCTGCCTGCCTCCAGACGCAAGCTGAGCAGAAGTAGGGAGGGACTCTGCTTCACACAAGAGGACCTCTTTCCTAAAGAGGCAGCCTGTTGCCTCCACTGCAGCTTCCTTGCAGGTCTCTTTTAAGCCTGGCCAGCTAGGGGGAGTAGAGTGATTGCCCTGCATCCCCTTCTCTTCTCTCAAGCGAGTCTCTGTAATGTGAGCCAGCGTCATGTGAAGGGTGAGGGAAGCAAATGCACACCCAGAACTCTTGCTGGTCAGAGATCCCCGAGTCTCTGTCCTTACCTAGGCCTCTTTCTTGAGCTTGTATTGTGACACTTCAAATTTTTAAAAATTAGCTTCGAGGTGGAACTAGCAATGTACTATTTTAGATGTATAGTTTGATGAATTTTGACAAACGTTTGAGTTCACTATAACCCACACTTCTGTCTTGATCTAGAACATATGGCCGTCCCTAGAAAGTTCCCTCCTGCTCTTTGCAATTAGTTTCCTTTCTCCCCTGTTCCAGGCAACTATAGCTCTGATTGCCACGAGTAGTGACTACTTTTGTTTCCTCTGAAATTTTACATAACTGAACCTGTACAGTGGGTAGTTTTTATATTTGGTTTCTTTCCCTTAGCCTAATGTTTTTACTGTGTATCCACACGATCATGTATATTTATTTCCTCTTATTGCTGAGTATTATTCCATTGTACAAATATGTTACCTTGTATTTATCCAGTTTTTGGACAATGTGATACTACTTAATGTCATTAATAATAAAGTGGTTGGCCCATGATGAATTCAGTCATTATGTATAGCAAGTATGTGCTTAATAGAAACATAAAAAAATAAAAATAATGTGATTGCATTTAAGTCACCATTTTGCCATTCGCTTTCCATTTGACTTTTGATTTTTGTTCTTTGCTAACTTCTTTTGGGTAAATTTAATATTTTTAAATATTTTGTTGTATAGTATCTTCTTTAATGGCTTCTTTTATTATTTTTAAGTAGTTGCCCTGGGATTACACCTCTTGAAATTAAATTTGAATAGTCTTTCTGTTCTTCATGAAAATTCAGATAGTTATATGACCTCCTGTTACTCTTAAGAAATGACAAATCTCAGTCCAAAAGTTATGATGTCTTCCTCCATCTGCTTTGCCTCCAAATTTTGCATATGAGGAAGGCAGCAGATAGAAAAGAGCAGTAAGACAAAGCACATAAAAATCTCAGTGAAATATAAGAGGTAACGCAAAGAACAACCAACCAACAACCAACCAACCAACCAAACAAACAAACAAACAAACCAACTGACAAACATATTCTAGCTCTTATTGCCTTAAAGCCCAGAAGATGCTTTTTAATTTGAAAAACAATGTAATTTGCATCATTTAACAAAGTTACATTAAGCTGTGAAAGTTTTAAGCATGGGAATTAGACACATATTGCAATTTTGCCCTAAATTTCCATTTTCTGTCCATAAATGAAAGTCAAGGAATTTCCTCCAGATTTCAAGGCTTCCATTGGTGGACTCCTCTCCACCCTTGGCTCCTAACTCTACCATGTTGTCAATGGTTCTGTGCCACCTCCACACTTGTCCTCAATCCTGTTAGTTTCTCTCATCAAGGTCCCTCAAAGGATAAGAGGACATCTGCCAACCTGATCACTGAGCCCCTTTGGGCTTCCTTAGGCTCTGCAGGACTCTGTGCGAGAGTCAGCTTCTGCCCCAAAGGGTCACAGACCTCCGGCAGTGTGATCTTGGGCAAGTATTGTCACTTTTCTGAAATGCATGTTCTTTCTTTTTGGAACAGGAATGTTGAGGAAATTTATAACTCAAGGTTGGTATGAGTATCACAAAAAGACAGTGTGTGAAGAAACGTTGGATCATATCTAAATCAAATGGGAACTCAGAGGTCCTGACAGGCAGGGCCTATGAGGGCACAGGCACGTCATGCTGCCCAGTTTGATGGGGCAGGTGCCTTCAGGTTGCCCTCTGAGCAACGGGTACACGGGCTCTTGATGTCAGACTTGAGTCTGAGGCTCTCGCTTCTCCGCCTCTGGCTTCTGCGCACAGATACCACTTGTCAAATCAATGTTTTCCTTGTCCTTAGCCTGGTCTTGTGGTACTGGAGCTCTCTGGGCAGAGCTAGACTTAAATGCATTCTTCCTGTTTGGAGGGTCTTCATCTTCTTTGCCTCCTGTCCTCCAATGAACCTTGGCTGCTGGGGAAAAGATCATTGTGGAGAAATTAGAGAACAGAAAGGATACAGATTTCAGAATCTCACCATGAGAGCATGAAAACCTGCAAGAACATGAAGGCTGCCTGAATAGGCAATATGTGGGCTCTGCAGTGTGCTGCGGAGGGACCTGAGGTGGAAGAGAAGGGAGAGAGTGTGGGAAGGGTGATGCTCAGTTCTGCTCTTCCTACAATGACATGTTGCTCTGGGATAATCACTGGCTGTCCCTTGACCCAGAGACAGGCAGCCGTGATCCTAGCCACTGAAGGCAGGTAAGTTGTCCCTTGTATTCTTCTTCAACCTTAAACAAACAAACAAGCAAATAACCAGCCTTTCTTATGAATCAGTATTGGTATAGATAATCAAACTTATTGAGGTTTTATATGGGCCAATTAGAGTAAGAGTTGACATTGAACATTCCATTATCATGCTATAGGGCACCCCAATCCCCATTGTAGGCATGATTGTTTTTCCACTTTTCTTTCTTTCTGGAACCACTTGAACATGCTCCCAGGAGTCCTTTTTTGTGCCCGTCTGAACATAGCACTTCACGCTGATCTCCATCTTCCGCATCCTGAGAGCAAAGTGTGGGTGCCACCACCTTTGTATCCTCATCCATTCATAAAGTCAGCACAACATAAATGCTCCCTGACTGCCTTCATGGAAGCAATTTAGGAACCATTCTGCCTTCTAGCTTTACTTCCTCCTGTCCTTCACCATCTCATTCTTATCCTTAAGGGTTTATCAAGAAGTTCTCCAATTTCATGTCTCTCTTTATTAGGAATTTAGTAGACAAATTAGAGATTCTTATTATACTCATTAAGGGAATAAAACTTTTCCAGGTCTATAGGCAGAGAATGACACACTTTTTGGTGATTAAGAAGAATAATATAGAACAGTATTAATAAAAATTGTATGATGTTTGAGATGCCATATTGACTAGATAATTTGAGATATATTTCTAAACAAGAAAGGCATATTGCAAAATAATTTGTCAAACATGTTTGTGTTTGTATGTTACAGAAATGTGTGCATGGAGAACAACAAGAAGATGAAACCTCAGTCTTCAATTATACTTAAGAGATAAGGCTGCCACATGCTTGGAAAGGCCTGAGTTATAGTGCTATCCTTCCAGTGACTGGGAATGTGATCATGGTGTAAATGCTTAACTTTTCTACACTGCATTATCTTCTGTCTGTAAAACAAGAAGGGTAATATCTACACAGTATCACCAAAAGGTTAGATAGATTAAGAAATAAATGGACTGCAAGCCTGATCCAGTGAGGGCACTATGGTTGAGCACTGTAGTCATAGTAAAGCAAGATTTGGAGAAAAGCAATTTTTGTCTCCTCCCAGCACTGAACAATTCCCGTGTAACACCCCCACTCCCATAACCGCTGACTACTTCTCTGTTACACACAAGCTTAACAATTATACTCTTGTAAAACAGAGTTCTATTATGTCCTGATTTTTCAGGAATCTGCTTTCCTTCAAGGCTGGCTTCTGCTCTGATGCTGATAAAATTGACAACTGTGTTCTTATAAACAGGGTTCTGTGACATCCTGGAATTTGTTTTCTTTCAAGGTTAGGCTGTTAGACTCTCACTGAGTAAGTAACTGGCTTTGTCTTAGTTGCTACAGCCTCTTTCAGGTTTGTGCCAACTCCCTCAACAAAGTGCACAAAAATGGGAGTTCTCCGTTGTTCAGCACTCAGACATTTTGGACATGAGCCCTGCTAAGCCAGGTGTGCACCTAATAAACTCCTGTTTCCCTGTTAGTCTTTCTCATCTCTTGAGTTCTGCAACAATAGCACTTATTCCGATGTTGTTGGTAGGCTATTTTATTCTCAGTGGTTATGTGGATTTCTTTCAAATGGACCATTTGATGGCATTGCGAGTCACAGTCATACTTAGTTACTGACAAGAACATATGCAATGCAAAATGCAAGACAATGCAGGTAAATACCCATGGGCTAAAGAGAGAAACTGGTCCTCAATGGGCTGGATCAAGGACTTTTGAGTTTTTTGTATGTCACCTTTCACAGAGAGGGACAAAGGAGAGTTGGAAGCAGTGTCAGTGGCATCCCAGAGTGCCTGTGGAAAGAGATGTGAGAGGACATTTCTCTCTCAAACGCTGGGGCTCTACTTGTTTGAACTCTGGAATTGGGGCTAAAAACACTCATGACAACAAGGACCTCCTGACCTTCCAGACTTAGTGCATGAAGGTATTTCTTTCCTTCATTCACTCTGGTTTCCTGACCCTTCATTCTCAGATTGAATAGACAGCTAAAAAGTGCCTTGAAATGTGTTGAATGAATGCAGCACAACCCTTAGCAGAATGATACTAGCTTGCAGGAATTTGTTTCTACTCTGGCATCAATAGCAGTAAACAATGAATGATGTTTGATAACCTAAGATGATACTTATTGTCATATAGAGAAATAACCACCACGGTATTTGCGTACCCACTCCCAAACTGTTACTCCAAATCAGGACCAGTATGTCTTCTTCAGATCAGGGTTTATGAGGGCAGAAGACAGGAGTTCACTACAGGACCACAGGGCACAAGGATTCCTGGTCTAGATATGTGGTCCCTACCCCAGTTTAAGAAGCCAATTGACCTGCACGAGGAAGTAGAACATTGTCTGGCTGCAGCCTAGGTTCTATGTTCACTGAAATCATGTTTGTCTGTGGTTTTCCTGAATTTCTGAATGTTACCTCTAAGACTTGCCCGCACCACTTGATTTTCATCCTCAGTAATAGCTGTCTTTCAGGTGGGCTTCCTTCAACAAGCATGGCGTTGCTAGAGGGCCAGACAGACACTGACTTATGAAACTTGGAAACCTTGATAATTGCTGACACCTCTGATGACTGAGAAGACTCATTTCAGTCTCACAGATTTTTGAAAAGAGACTTTGAAGCTCAGTACTTTGAGTGTCCTTAAGAAGGAGAGACTTCATACTGCTCAATGCACTACCTCTTTAGGGAGCTAGCTCTGTGGAAGTCACTTGAGTGTATCTTGACATAGGTGCTGAATTCTATAGACAGCTCACAGGGATCTCCCTGGGTCCTCCAGCCTGTGGGTATCATTATGTTCCCCAGCAGCACTGGAATCTTCATGCCTTTGAAGTTCTACCAGACACATCTCATTCTGATCCCCTGTCAAATTCTGTCTTTTCAACACACAGAATGACCATCTTTGCAAACATGCAGGCGGTGTGACTCTGGAAGTCACTTAATTGACACTTCATCTGTAAAATGGGAATAACAATTCTTGCTGCCTTCATTGTGTTGACCTGAACTAATGTTGAGAAAGTTCTTTGTCTACCAAGGATGCACAAATCTCTGTCTCTCTCTGTTTGTCTCTCCCTGTCTGTTTCTCTCTCTCGCTGTCTCTCTGTCTCTGTCTCTATCTCTCTCTCTGTCTCTCTCTCTTGTGTCTCCTCCCAATGAGACAAATTTTGTGACTCAACTCTAGCCACAATGTTAGGAGCTGAACCTTCTGGGAACTATATAAATTCAGTCTTTTTGTGACAAGAGGTTGTTAAAGAAACATCCCTTTTTTTAGCAAAGATTGGGCATGAAAGCGTCAGCAGCATTTTATGGAAAGGCTCAGGTAGTAAATATTTTAGGCTTTGCTGGTCATATGATTGCTCTCTCAACTGCTTAGCTCTGCTGCTATAACCACCTAAAAGTTCTATACAATATGTAAGCAAGGACACAGTTTTGTTCCACTAAAACTTTATTTAAATGCAAAATAAAATGAGCCAGGTTTGGCCTGTGGCCTATAGTTCACCAGTCTCAGGACTAGAGCAATGAAGTTCAAACTTTGGATTCTTTTCCTGTGTACTTAGGTCTCACATGTCTGAGTTATTTCATCAACATTGAAAATGTCTTCTTTGGAAGAGCGCTCAGAAATGGAAACAGACCCCAAAGACTGGGAAAAAGATGAATCTCAGTGATGCTTAGAAGGTAAGGCTCAGATGGTTTTGGGAAGAAACTCACATCAGGTCCAAAAAACAATTCTAAATTGTGCCTAGATTTATATTTCCTCCCACTGACCGGCATGTTAGTGAACATCAGATTCTCAGGTAAATGAGTCAGAATACTAGAAAAGAAAGGGAGTTTTGACACAGGCCCCAGACTCATTAGGTGACCATTCCCACCAAGTGGATGGTTTCACATCATCCTAATGAACTCTTACCTCCAAATCTACCCAAGCAGACAAAAATCCCAATGATAGAAGAG
>RJWM01050089.1:0-10882 GCA_004363535.1 Dasyprocta punctata
GGTGGTCATTGAGTGCACTGATGCAGGACTGTCTGCTGCTTTTTCTCAGCCTGTGTTGGCTCCCTGATAGTTGGTGGGATCCTCCATACTGTCCCTGTAGTTTGCATGGGGGCAGGGCCAGATGCTACCTCTAGACTGAGCTGGCTACCCACAGGGAACCTCTAAGATGGTCACTACAATTGCTCAGTCTGAGCAATTTCCACAGTTCTGCACCCAGCTAAAAGCTGCTAGAGGAAGCCAGGATCAGTTCTGGTTCCAGCCTTATCCACCCCGACTCCAAAATGGTTCCCAGACAATCATTTTCTCCCATGGGAGTACCAAGTCCTCTGCATTCACCACCAGCCAGTTCAGTCTTCCAGGTCTGCTGCTCTTGTCCACTGCCACTCCCCTCCAGTGCTGCCTCTCTCTGCAGAGGCCCCAGAGTCACCAGCTGCCACGTCACATGGATCATGTGTCCCCATGTTCAAACAGCTCCTCTGGCACCTTGGGTCCAGCCCCTGGTGAAGGTGCCACTAGCTACAGCCTTCTGTGTTTCAATTTTCCTTTTTACTTTTTCTATGGGCTTCAATTTTCACTTTATATTCTTCCTGGGCCCAGGGGACCCACTTCCTTCCTTCCTGTCTTCCCCACAATGCTATATTCCCGTATCTGTACTGTATCTCTCAAGAGGCTGTTTACTGTGCTGCTTACTATTCCGCCAGCTTCCCAAAAGCTTCCTTGTCAGATATATTCTGTTAGCAGGAGAATGGAATGTATCTGTAACATCTTACAAAATGCTGATTAAAAAAATACCTGCATTCAGAACGTTTAACTGGAGATAATTATGGATGAAGGTCACAGAATCTAAAATGAAACATATAAGGCAAACTCATATTTAGATGTGAAAATCATTTTTGTTTTTATTTGAAAATATGACCCATTAAGACTATTCTAATTATAGGATTTGGTTCTTTCAGTTGTTGGGGAAAAAGAATAGAAGTCAAAAAAAATGGGAACAAAGCTTTGGTAAATAAGGAAGGGAAGAAGGGTTGAATGAAGGGGAGGGGAATGGGGAAAAATAGAGGCAAGATATGTCATGTACATGTACAAATTCCCTATGATGAATGTTATTATTATGTATATCAAAAGTGTACCAATAAATTTTTAATTAAAAAATACGTAATTGAAGACCTTAAATCGACTGTTATTAACTGGCACACTTTTTCAAAACATGGGTGAGCTCTGGTTACTTCATAATTTTTGGTTGCAGATGTGTTTAATTTAGATGATGTAAATACTGCTTTCTAATTAATAGTTATTTTTAATGCTATAGATTTTGGTTGTAGAATTGGCTTGTCTTTGAGCATTGCTTGAAATAGTCATTAATTTTTCATGCCTTTATGGACCTTTATGAAGTTAGCCTTCTATTAACCTACTAAGTTGTCTGCATTTTAAGAATCTACTTACGAGATTTTGGTTTCAGTCTCCTTTCAAATCATTGTATTCTCCGGCTGTAATGGCACAGATTGTCACTCTGTTGGGGCCTTGTGTTGGTCTTTGTTTCCAGGATTCTAGCTGAGTGGTGATGTTGTCAAGGTACTGAAAACATTCCTGAATAAATTTTTGTGTACTGCACTTTACCTGCGTTTTGAGGTTGAAAGATGGCCTTCACACCTAACAAACAAATAGAATGTTATGTTTTCCTTTACAGTTTATTTGCAGAAATATAAATAAATGATGGTAGCAGTGGTTAACTAGTCATTGGACCTAGGAAAACAATTTGAATATCAAGAGTTATGTGCAATTAGTAATTGTAATTCTTTGCTTGGTCAGAATTCAATTTTGAGTCTCTGTTCCCACAGTGGGGGTGGGGGGAGAGCTGCTTTGAAGAGTTTCATATTAGCACACTTAACAGATAGTTTTAAAAAGCACATATTTTGGTTTGTTGTGTTAATGATCATTCTAAAATAATAAAGTGGTAAAATGCTATTTAAACTCAAAGCAATTTAGTCTCTTTTTATACTTTGATGCTTTAAAGATAATTTTTTTCATACTACTTGACAGTTTTGTTTATTAATCACTATTTAAACTTTGTTTTTGTTTTAACAATGAATGGTAGAAATATGGTTGCTTAATAACAAAGCAAATACATAAAAACATACCTTCAAGAGGTAAGGATAAATTCCACTGGCTTTTATTTAAATCCTATCCAAGCCAGATTTAGTGGTGCACACCTGAAATCCTAGAACTCAGGAGACTTAGGCGGGAAGATGACTGCAAATTCGAGGCCAGCCTGGGCTCCAAAGTGAATTCAAGGGCAACCTGAACAGCATAGTGAACGCTGTTTTAAAAAGACCAAAAAAAAAAAAATCCTATCCAAGTACTAATGAAATGCTGCGTAGTTTCACTTTTAGTGTTACTTAAAGATTAGTATTGCTCTGGAAAATTTGCATTTGAGTATACTATTTATTTCTATAAAACTTGCTTTCTGGGTTTTTAATTCTACTGTGAAACTATGTTTTAGAGAAAAATGTGTGGGAAGTGGTATGATTCCTAAACTATTTGTTCTAAAATTAATCAGTGAAAATGACACACACAGATAGCCACACCCAAGGCTCTCTCTGTGAGTCTGCACCATTGGCGCACTGCGCAGAGGAGAGACCCAGGGGCTTCAACAGGAGGTGATCCCCACCTGGCAATCAGTGCCATATGCTGGCTGCTGCTGGAGTGGGGACAGCCACACCCAAACCTCTCTCTGCATCAGACTGTGGAGGGAGAGGACCAGATCTGACCAGGGAGCAATCCTGGCTGGGAAGCCATATCATTTTCATTGTTTTGTTGGGTTGGGTTTTATTCTCTTTTGTTTTGTTTATGTTAAATCTGATGGTATGAGCAGCTATTTGAAACATAATAAGACATGATAGCCATTTTCGGTTTAATGAATAAATAAATAAATAAATACATAAAAAGGAAAATGACACACAAAAATAAGGGCTTGAGTTAATGGTTTTTATGACCCATAACTCAAATAAACTTTTTTTTTTTTTTTGGCATTTTGAGACTGGGTCTCACTATGCAGTTCATGCTGGCCTTAAACTCACTTTGTAGCCCAGGCTGGTCTCAAACTCACATTGATCCTCCTGCCTCAGCCTTCTGAATGCTGGGATTACAGGCATGCACCACCACACCTGGCTTACTCAAATATACTAATTCTACAAATTGACCTTATATCTCAAATCATAGGGCCTTTGTCATCAGTACTCTCTGATTTTAAGATAACTTTTTATTTGTTAATCCTAGGACTTTGATTCCTGTTTTGACAGGAACTGCCTTAGGGATCAAAAACTAGTAGAGAACCTTCATATGGTAGGTATTGTGAAATACTGTGAAAGCATATCTGAAGTAGGAAAACAGATAAAAGATTTACATTAGATTATCTTCCAGTTAACAAAAAGCCTAATGACTTTAGAATCAGGTCTGTTTGAATTCTGCCATTTCACTTAACTGTCTGATCTCATGATGGTGATAGAGGATGTTGTGTGCTGGTTGCAGTGTTCAACCCCAGATGAAATTTTAATTTAATGATGAGAAAATGTAATCTTTTAGAGTTCAAATGATACACCTGGGGAAAGAATTACTTAATGACTAACTAGATAACTTTAAAGCTTGGTCCCATTGAAACTTCATAGGAGAATCTAACAAGTTTACTTCTGAAAGGGCTAGTGATCCACCTGTTGCTTTGAAATGTGTTGATGGCTTATAATTCTTTTTGTGAGCAGAGTTATATGATAGTTTTGTTTTGATGTATACCTTTCTTCTTCACTGTGAACATTCACAAGTAAAAGTAGGTAGAGAAATGTCTCTGATAGACCTGGTAAGCGTGTTGTGTAAAAGACCCTTCAAGACCTGCTGCTGGGACTCTCATCCTCTCTTCATAGCTTTGGTCTCAACTGTGGTAGAAGTTTGGGGAAAGGAGTGAGGGAAGAGAGGAAGAGATGGTTACTCTGCGTTTTACGGTATATTCAACAGCATTCCTGACACCACTGCTACTAGATGTTACTAATAACATGCCTGCAGTTGTGTCAAAAACAGTCTCCAAATATTACAAGTGCACCCTGGAAGGCAAAATCATGTCCTGCCCCCCACCCCGCTATGACCTAATCTTTCTAATATGCCCCAAACTCAATTTCATTTTCTTATGTATCAAACTTAGTTTGATAATATTGCTGACCCACTTTCCATTTTCCATAAACATTCTAAAGCCCAGTCTTTACTGTTTTAGTTACATCTAGAATCATCTTTGCTGACTTCCTAATACCCAATCCCAAGACTTAGTGTATCATGTTCTTCACTGAACACCTGGGCAGAGGTTGGCCTGGGTATTCTTTGATGTATTCCATCTTTAGTAATCTGGGCATTAGATCTTAAAACTTTGTGTAGGGTATTGAAAGAATTCACAAATGTTTTCCTTGCTGGATTTTAAATGCAAAGGCAGAAAATAGGTTTTATATTTGTATACCTAGTACAATGGATATGATTGTAATAGATAATTTCTTTCTATAGAAATTAATTGTGAGATACTTTAAAATTCTGTGTACTGAGTTTTGTTAAATATTTGAAGGAAACTTTACTTCAATTTAGTCTTCATTCAATCATTTGATCACTTGATTCAGATTTAGTTATTCCGAGGATTGCAGTGGTGAATGTGACTTTGGGGATGTGCAAGAGGGCAAGGAACTTGATTAACATTTCTGCATTTTTCCCTGACCCCTTTACCATTAGGGGTAAAGTATATGTAAGTGAAGCAAACTAAACTCCCTAAGCAGCAGACCAAACCGGTTGTGGCAAGTCTGTTTATTTTGTTTGGAATAGTTTGAAAGGCTGTACCAAGTCAGAGAGGGGAGATCTGGCAGCCACTTCTACTTTGTCCTAATTTAACTGTGCAATTCCTATTCTTGTGCCTGTGATCCTACAGTGAAAGAAAGATTAGAAGTCAGTGTGGATGTGCTTAGGAATACAGTAACTCTTAAATTTGTCAGTTGGCTAATGCTTTATGCAGCATCAGAATGAATCCCTATCACTCCTGAAATCCCTCCTGAATAATATCACAATACATGGATTGAATGGGTGATTTCTTTGCTAATTTCCCCTGGATTTACCCTGCTGCATTTAGCTGGGCAATTCTAGAAGACAGCCGGTGGAGGTCAAGATCTTCACTCACTCTGCTGGTGATTGGCTGCCGGCTGCTGACTAGGGATGTACAAGATTGTGTGGATATTATTACCGGACCAGTGTTGCTGATGACTTTTCTTTTCAATTTTAAATTTGTTTTGTGATATGATCAGGATTTTCATAAACCAGTATAACCAGAACAAGTGAAGGTGCAAATTAAAAAAAAATCTTTAGTTTTATAGGTATTAAACACTTCCTATTTTATGAAAACGAAGGAACTATTGCCTACAACAGGAATAGGCTTTGAAACATCATGTTGAACAAAAGGAATCAGTTGTAAGTGGGCATACGTTCAGTGAGCCCATGGGTACAAAATTAAAATTAACAGACAAAACTATTGCATTGTCTTTAAAAGGAAGAATATTGCTTACTTTTGGGGAGAAAAGAGTATAGAGACTGACTAGGAGGGATGGCAGAAGACAAGTTCTAGGACATTTATCTGGGTGATGATTACATAGATATATTTCTGTGAGGAAAATTGAGTTGTACGCTCAAGACTTGTATACCTTCTGCTTCCACAAATTAAGATAGTAGATTTCAAAACTAACCATAAAGAGTGAGTAGTGTGAACCAAAGATTTCTTACACAATGTTAGACAATCTGTGCCCCAGTAATTACTTTTAAACCTGAAAGGCAGTGTTATACCACTAAAGCTTTAAAATGTACTGTTTGTGTGTATGTTTTATATATGCATATAGCAAGTATGTATGCATATAGGAAGTATAAATGAATATAGTCACATTTATTGGATAAATAATGGAGCTGTATGATTGCTTTTCAGGAACTCTGCAGTAATAAATTTTATAGTTGGAATGGAGAAGTTCTGAAATTCATCTGCTGTTCATAAGCAGAAAGACTTCTTTTCTACATATTCAATAGATGATTTTTAAGATTTGAAAACTATGCAAATATTATAGATAAGGCCATCACTCCTTTTGTTCTTTCTGAGTTTTTTTGTCCATTCCTGCTTTGTCAAAGTAAGGCTGACATTGCAAAAAGTTTGTCTCCAAAGAAGGAAGTGAAAATCTATGTGGGTCTCAGCCAAATGCATAGGGAATGGTATGTGATCTGAGATTTTTATAACACTGGTCTTCCCTCTTGCAATATTATATAAAATTTAATGCTGGTTTTTCAATTGGTAAAATCTGAAATACTATTTAAGTTTATATAATGCAGTTTATTGCATAGTGTGACAGTGAAATCGTCTTGTATGGAGTGAATGCAATAGTTTGGTATATTTGAAAATGAAAATAATAGACAAAAATTGTCATAAGCTGCTTTATTAAATAAAAAAAGATAAAATTAAAAGGAAAATTTCTTCAATATCATAATACTTGCCAATAGAGTGGGAACCTGGAAAACACTTACGGGGCAGAAGAAAAAGTAATTCTACTTAGAATTTTCCTTACTATCACTTACACATATATATCATTAGGAGTTTTTCTACATTTTCCTGATTTGGGTGGTAGCATATATTTTGTAGCATTCCAGCAGAATTATTTACATAAGTAAGAAATGTTCAATCATGATGCCATTTACTGGACACTGCCTTATATGTTAATTATGTAATACTGAGCAAAATATCACAGTCTTACCTTTGTAGAGTTTATAATCCAGGATTTTTTAGTATGTTTCATTGATTATCATCACTCTTAATTAGGATTTGGTACTATATGTAATGGAAGTTATTTATTTGAATCGTTTTCCACCTGCTAGAGTGTATCCACTAAGTGCATTGAACGATCCAAATGAGAGAGAAAAGTTAACTGTGCTGTTGACGCATATTTCAGAGAAACTCTTTGTGTTAGTGACTCTAAATATCTAAGGTGACTTAAAATAGCTAAAAATACTGCAAGTGTAATTTTTAAAAATATTTTTCAACATAATAAAATGGAGTTGCATTTTATTTTGCATGACAATCCCTACCTCCCTCAGTTATTAGATTTTACCATTTTTAAAGATTTTGACTTTATATTTAAAATTCGAATTGACAGTTCAAATTTATTGAATGAGTCACTTAGTTACTTGAAGAATTGATTGTCCATTTTTATGAAATAAAGACTAAGAAAAGATTTATTTTTTGTAACTGAAAATCTTTACAATATTGGTCTCTGATTTTGTGACCAGCTGCATTGCTAGGTCTGCCTACTGAATCTGGGGATCTCTTGGTGGAGCTTTTGGGATCTGCTAGGTAGTGTATCATGTCATCTCAAACAAAATCTATGTATATGAAAAATTAGTTGTGACAGAGAAAAAAGAATTTTGAGTGAAATGTTGGTGGGAGTGTAGACTGGTGCAACCACTGTGAAACTCAGTGTGGAAATTTCTCAAAAAAACTAGGATTACACATCCCATTTGATTTTTGGGTATCTTCCCAGAAGAATTAAACACATCATATCACAGAGATACATATACACACCCATGCGTATACCAGCACAGTTTTTAATAGCTAAATCTTGGGAACAATCCAAATACCCATCACCCAAGGAATGGATAAAAATGATGCGGGTTTTTTTTATGCTATGGAGTACTTTTGAGCCATAAAGTAGGATAAACCTGAGACATTCCTAGGATTCACCTTGAGACCATACTCCCAAGTGAAATAAATCAGACATGTGTAAATGTCACATTGTTTCATTGGTGAGAGAAACCAAAAGGGTAAATAAGGACAAAAGTGTATAATAAGTATTGTGAAATAGGAAGGATTTGTTCAAAAGAAACGGGAACTAGGGAAGGGTGAGGGGGAAAGGAAGAATGGGAAAAGAAAAAAAAGGATGAAATGAAAACAAAGTTTTGTAAGTAAGGCTGGGAAAGGGGGTTGAAGGGAGGGGCAGGATTGAGAAAGAAAACAGGAACCAGGATATATCATGTGTCAGTACAAATTCCCTATGATGAATGTGATCATTATGTATATCTAAATCATACTGGTAAACTTAATTTTACAGAAAAGAATGAAATAGAAGTATGAAATATTATTTCTTAAATCCTCATGGCAAGGATTATGTATGAAAATAAATTTCTTTGCATATGTTTAATGAATGGGAATCTACAACTGGTTTTATGACATCTCCTGAAACATACCTTTGCTTAAAAATTGAAATCATGAGCACTCAGGAGGCTGAGGCAGGAGGACCATTGTGAGTTTGAGACCAGCCTGGGCTACAAAGTGAGTTCAAGGCCAACCTGAACTGCAGAGTGAGACCTTGTCTCAAAAAACAGGGCTGGGTATTCAGCTCAGTGGCATAAGTGCCTGCCTGGCAGGCGTGAGGTTGTGAGTTCAATCCCTGGTTAAAAAAATTGAAATCATGGTAATTTGTTTGTAAAATACAAGTTTGTTATTAGATTTATGTTTGTAACTCAGATGTCCAGAGGAAGTGTAGTAAATATATTGACTGAAAGAGAAAACATGGAATTAGAAGAGGAGAAATCAGAAAAAGAAACAAGGATCAAAATCTTCAGTAAGCATTCATGATCATGGATGTACAGATTATCAAATTTCATTTTTTTCTTTTTAAGAACACTACTTGGTTGTTGGCCTGCCAGGTTTTGTTTTGTTTTGTTTTTTAAACAATACAGTTAAGTCACTTAAAATACAAAAATGTAACTTGATTGCTTTAGGAAAATCATGTTATAAGGTTCCTAAACACCTGGGGAGCTATGTGTCATCAATTCCAAGATTACACCCTTCTTTTGGGAATACAAGTCATAGTTGTAGAATAGTTTAAAGAATATTAGGAAAGAGCAACCCTGCCTCAAAAAAAATCAGGAAAACAATGACTTTTCAAGCTTTACTATTAGCTTCTAAACTTTGATTTATTGTGCTAGTATTGTCTTAGAAATGTGAAGGAAAGCATTTTAAGAAGAAAAAGTTACATTGTTTTTAAGTGCTATACATTATTTGGGGCCTGGATAGTTTATTTTTGAAAGGTTTATATCACCTGGGAGAAAACTATTGTACTTCTGTCATTGTTAAAATGCTACATATAATATATTTGTGAGAATAGTTCATTTTTATATTAGCCTTGTCATGAAAAGTAATCTTTTTGCTTGTTTGCAGATGCAGAAATGTAAAATGAAGGGAACATCTGGTGGTTGAAGAACAAGGAAGCTGAAACTATGAATGCATATTTGTTTCAAGCTAACTTTAAAACAATAATTCTATAACTTGTGTATTTTCATCTATAAGATATAACACACAATGCTGAGTTATTATCTCATTGAAAAACATGGGGTCTATCTGTTTACTGAGATAGAAATATAATATGAAGTTTCACTTTTTGAAATATAACAACTGTGCAGAAATTTTTTATCACTAACTCTTGAAGCAATAAAATAGGCTACATTAATAATATTTCCTTTGATTTACTTTTCTGTTGTACAATAGTTACATTTGTGAAAGTCATAACTTTTTATCAGCTATCATTTCTACACTTGCAAGGCTTATAAACAAGTAAACAAGAAAAAATTGCAAATGATACTTATGCCTTCAGGCTCAATTAGTTGTGAAATTGTTTTAATTCATTTTGCCTTTGCAGAAAGTTGGGTACTGTCTTTGTAGTGTTTTTGAGTCCCATCTGGAAAGATTATGTAAATTGAAATCTCCTTGATTAGGATAGAATAGAGGAAAAGACAAGACAGTAATTTCAATGCACATTTCTGATATGTTTTCTGTTTCTATGGTTGGTTCTGAAATGAACTTGCCCTATTCTGTTGGAAGAATGGCTTTTTGGTTGCACACCCAGTGACATGTAGTATTATTTGCTTAAGGTGTTGTTCCATTTGGTAAAAGGAATTTTTTAAAAAATATTTTTGACAAATGACCTTCTGAAGCAGCCACAATTTAGAAGAATATTGTCAGAACTAAAGTGCCTTTTTTTCTTATAGGAAGAACCAGACAAATTAAAGTGTGACTTCATCATACTGCTGAAATTGCTAACAGCTTGTATCTCTTTCCAATTTATAGTAATTTTTAGTTATACAGTATATGAAATGTTTATCTCTTTTTTTTGTACCAGGGATTGAACTCACAACCTTGTGTTTATGCCACTGAGCTAAATCCCCGGCTTTTTTCATTTTTTGAATGAAAAGTTTATTTTGTTGTATTTACATAATTTCTAGATGTTAACAGCAAGAATGAATATAATTTCAGTTCTTATTTTATGTGGAATAGACTTTATAAATCAGAGACACTGAAGCAGGATCACCCAAGTTGCAGTGTTAGTATTTTTGTTCTACCAGAGGCCTTTATGTGCTACACATAAGTTATATAAAGATTTACATGTGAAAATTGCACACATAAACAGTTCTCCATTTTTTTCCTAAGGGGATGAAACAAATGAGCATCATGAATAAACATAATGTTACAAGCCTTAAATTGGTCTTTCCATTTAAATATTTTTCTCATTTAATTTTTCACTTTTTTCCCCTTGGACATTATCTATTTGATTTCCTTCTCTCAAATTGCTGTTAGTTTTAATCTGCTGACATGTACTATAGCTGAAAATTGTGATTTTACAATATTACCTAATACTTCAGTTTTCTGAAATGTGGAATTGCTACTGTTAATGTCTAACAAAACAGTATTTATGATAAGTTGTAGACTAATTTGAATTTATTCCATGCTTACTGCAAAATGGATTTTTATGCAATGCTGAATTCTTTAATAGTAGAG
>RJWM01050090.1:0-10878 GCA_004363535.1 Dasyprocta punctata
GCCCTGCACAAGCACTTAATGGAAGTGCAGATCTGGAGGAACTTCAAATACCAATCTCAGGGTGGAATAGCTCCATATTATGTCCTCATATCCACACTGTCTGTGCTCAGCCTCTGCCAGAAATGGCAAGAATGTGTTCCATTCCTCCCATGTTCTCTCAACACCTTCTCCTGGAAATCCTAACACTATGCTCACTTAAAAAAAATTTATTAATAGATTTTTCAATTACTATTAAAGGAGCCCTGTTGTTAATCAGAGAACATACATTGGAGGTAAGAGTCAATAAATTGATAACACAAATTTCTAATAGGCATTTTTAAACTGACACGAGCAAATCAAAGTCATCTCTTCAGCCAAGACCTTCTCCTCTTGCAATTTGCCCATTTCTTAAATGGCAACTCCATTTTCCAATTTTCAATTCAAGCCTTTGAAGGCATCCTAATTTTATTCTTTTGTTCTCAGGCACATTCATGCTAACAAACCTCACTAGTGCTACGCTCAGCATAAATCTAAAACCATACACTTCTCCTTACTTTACAGTTACCGTCTGGTCCAAGCTGCCATCTTCTCTCACCTGGCAGGTACACTAACATGATGACCGGGCTTACTGCTTTCATCTCCTCCATTCATAGCCTCTAACACAGTGATTCTAATGAAACTAAAACACAAATCAGATCACAGTATTTGTCTGCTCCACGTGCCCCTGCCTCCTGCTCTCAGAGACTGAATACATTGAAAGTCTCAAAGCCCAGTGTGTCTCCTGCTCTGATTTCTCTCATCTACTTATGCTTAACCCTGTACTCATCCAGATTTATCCACAATAACCTCTTTGTTTTCACTTCAGTACCTCAGGCCTGCTTCCACTTTTGAAAGCTAAGACTTCTTTCTTCTCCTTTGCTAGGAAAACTTGTGCCTTACATGTCTACCTGACTTACTTCTTGACCTCATTTAGTCTTTTACTAAAATATTACCTTCTCAGGAAGGCATTCTGTGACTCCTCCATCTAAAATGTATGCAAAGTGAGGGATTTAGCTCAGCAGCATAAGCGCCTGCCTGGCAGGCATGAGGTTGTGAGTTTGATCCCTGGAACCAAAAAAATAAAAAAATAAAATAAAATAAAACAAAATGCATGCAGAGCCTTACTCTGGTACAGGTGCCCAGTAAATACCATTGGGGTAAAAAAAATAACAAATCTTTCTATGAGATAGCATTGTAGATGAAAGTCACAGTATGAGAAAGAAATGGTGAGAACCCGAGTAACTGTTAATAATCTAGAGTCATCACACCAGACTTGCATCCCCCTTTTCCAGAATTCTTTAAGTGATAGAAATAAACTTCTACCTTATTTAAACTACTGTTACTCAGGAGTTTTGCTTATATGTAGCAGCTGACTAATCACAATACTTTGTCCTACATCTCATTGATTGTAAGTCCTGAAAATTTGGAATTTATGTCAGATTAACTAAACACATTTAGAACTAAAATTCTTGAATCTTACCTGCAGGGCTACTGATTTAATTGATTTTAATCAAACAGGACACTATTACTGAAAGCCTTGCTGGCAATTCTACCTGGTATCCAGGACTGAAATGAACTGCAATAATCACGTGTTTGTTCAATGTTTTTTTATCATTATTCCAAAGAAATAATTCTCCTTTTTGTTTCATTTAGTATATATTGTATCTTCTACCCACGGGTTACCCCAAAGAAGTATAATAATTATAGCAACAAGAGCCACCATTTGCACATTGTTTCTACCTTAGAGTATTTTCACATAACGGTCAAAATTTTAAGAAAGATCACTGTTTCATTTTGCAAGTAATTAAACTTCCCAGTAAAAGAACCCATCTTGATTAAGTGTCTGGTGAAAATTGCTAACCACTGCATCAATTCTTTGATTTATCCCAAACTCTTAAATAATCTGGGACAACCCAACCCTTTCTCTTCAGACCCAGTGTGGGATTAAATTTTGCCCTAATGTGAGTAGGAAGAAAAGTAAGCCCCAGATTAATGCATTGCATGCATTTATTGACATGATTCTCAGCAGAGTAACTAAAAAACTGAAGAACACATGAAACAACCAAACCCACTGAACAAGAAGGGTGAATTCTAAAACAAATAAACATGACCTCAAAAGCCACTACAGAAAGGAGATTAACACTTGTTGACCAAGGCTTAGCAACATTTTTATTACAGAACCAAATCTAGGTCCATTAAATTTTTATAATACAGTATATTCATAGCATTTCCATACCTTTATTTTGCCTATAACCCAAGCACCCAAAAGTCAAATACCCATACGTCAAAGTGAAATAGAGGCAGTTCCTTTGGGTTTTGCTTCAATCATGTATCCTAACCTGCCAATTTTGGCATTGTTGATGACACACTAAATAACACCCAGAGCCTTCAGACACTAAGGACAATGTGGAAAAGAACATAATGAGCTGTCTGGCAAGCTTGAGGTCATGAGTTCAATTCTCAGTACAAAAAAGAAAAAGAAAAAAGAAAAAAGAACATGATGAGCAAAAATCTCTGCCCTGACCCAACTGCAGGATCATCTATGCCATGGTTTTCATACTTAATAATCATGATATTATTTTATTATTGAAAAACATAACAGCAGACTGTTTATAAACATTATTGAAAATACACTTCATGTTTCTCATTAATAAAGTGAGAATAAAAAGTAATATATATTATATTGGGCTACAGTACAAATGAAATGAATTATCACACAGATGTTTGGAAAAGAGCCTAATACCATATAAACATTGAGAAATATTTGCCATCATTCTTTCCATTTCTAGTAACATCATCATTAGTAAAACTATCATACAGCCGAGTGTTTCACATTATTCCAAAATCAACTGGGCAAAAGATAATCATTATGTGATGTATTGTGGTCTTAAGAATTACCATAACAAAATCTTAGCCCTTAGTACTTCAGATTGTTACTGTTTTTAGAGCTACAATCTTTAAAGTAGTAATTAGGGTAAAATTAGGTCAAAAGGGTGGGCCCTAATCCAATATGACTTCTGTCCTTACTAAAAAGGGAAGATAAGGACAAAACTCACAGAGAGAAAAGAACATATGAACACATAGAAAAAGACGAACACTTAGAAAATGAGGAATAAGGCTTTAGATCAAACCAAAAGGGTTCTCAGCTTCCAGATCCTTAGAAATTAAGGGTTGGTTTGATCTAAAACCTTACTGTAAAGTTTCAGGTAACAATAACAATGTGGCTCTCTGATCACTTTTCCATTGATTATCACCTGACACAGGAATCCATTCCTCAATGTCCCTCATGTTCAGCCTTCCTCCTGATTCCTCTGTTTAACACACAGGCACGTGGAAATCTTTAGTGAGCTTGGGACTTCACAACATTCCTCCCTGATGTCTTCTTTCTTTCCAAAGAGGCTGACATTGAGCAGGGTCCTTGCTACAGTCCTTGAAGAATCCTTACAGTGATTTTCCTTCCTTTTAACCCTACCTGAAGGGAACTCTTCACTATCAAGAGACTAAATCACTTTTCTATCTTCTCTCTCATGAGGCATCCTTTCCTCTCCCTGGGGGACATTTAACATAATCTCATTTAAAGTCCTAGATTATTAGAAAATGAAAATCTGGCAAAGAAGAATAATAATTTCATTTCATTTTCAAACCTAAGTTTTCCTTGGGCCAAAGAAGCACAGAACCTAGTTACCTACCTAAGTGGAAGATCTGAATAGAAATACAAAGGGAAAGACATAAGAAATATGTAGTCTTCCTCTGCCTTTTTGCTGTCAGTTTACTTGACATGCCCATTCATTTGTAAAAGATGATTGCAATACCAAGGGAAAGAAAAAAAAAAGGTAAGATTTTCTACCAGCTATCCTGACTCTCCTCCTATGTGTTTTGGTGTTTGTTTGTTTGTTTGGGATTTTGGGGTATTTTTGCCTCAGAGATAGAAAATGTATCAGTGTCTTTAATTGCAAGCAAGTGAAATCAACAATGACTAAGGATGGAGAGAGGATTTATTAAAAAGTCTATTGAATAATTGAAATATCAGGAAAATTGGATCACCTTACTCAGAACTGTACATTTAAAGCAATGCTCCAAAGGAGGCTGTATAAAAAGTTGTGCTGATGAGGAAACTACCCTTTGCGATAACTAGACCATCAAATGTACTGTGCCACTGAAAAACAACATTTTACTAAAATAACTTCCTTTACCAAGCAACACTAGATTCTTAACGGCATGTAAGATGGAAATCAGGCATGGGCTGATTTCGAAGCCCGTGGGTGGTTTCCACCATTATCCACTTTCTTTTTCATGGGCCTTCTAATGGAAAAGGCCTCCCTTATGGACCATGAAAAGTATTTTTCTTTTTGCCCCGCTTGTATAGAAATCATAAATTGGCAAAGTGTAGTTCTTTTAGTGTTACTAGTCCTGAGCTTTAAATGCCGGTGACTATCAGTTCAAAGGGTTAGCAGCCCTCCTTGCACTCAGAACATGTAGCTGCCTACAGATCCTAGAAACTCATCCATCCATTAGAGATGATGGTTCTCAGAGGTTCTTCCATCAATTCTTCATTGCCCTCTGCTATGTTTTGCTGCCAGGTACCTTCAGTATTATCAGCTCACGCAGCCAGTCATTTTCACCACCAGTGGTCTTTGGTGTGAGCAGCTCTCAATATACAGTACCAGCTCTGTTTGCTTCGCTCAAAACAAATCACGTCTTGCAAAACATGCCATCAAAGAAGCTTTGAGATTTATGCTGCAGCATAAAGGGACACAGTGCATAGACTGACCTATTAAAGATATGAGGTGGCTGCTCAGATAATAGGCAAAAAGTAGTAACACATGTTTATGAATAGAGCCAGATTTTCTGTTTGTTCATGGGTAAGGAATGGGTCTCCTGCAGAACTCATTGAGGAGGGTAGCAAAGGAGCAGTATTATGCAGAGGCTGCATAAGGGAGTTGTCTGAGGACATGTCTGAGACTAAAGCCTGCTTCATCCAAAAAAAAATATTTCCCAGAGTGGTTATGAGACATGCGTATTATGGCTTGCTACCAGGCACTTGGGGCATCTGCAAAAATAAATAAATAAATAAATAAATAAATAAATAAATAGTATATCCTGTGGAACACTGGGCCTTTCTCTTCTATATCAAAAGAATGAGTCACTTTCCATGATTTTCTGTGCCAATAAGTCTGCACACAAAACACTGCTACTGAGGCATTCACTTGAGAGATCCAGGAGTTTTTATCCAAACTTTAGCTTCAAATAAGGTTAAGAAGGTGGGTAGTTGGCATTCTTCCTTTTTATACTCTATGAAGTTAATGTTACTGTATTTTAAAGTTGACTGTCTCCCACCAAGACTCCTCACAGGCAAAGGGAACTGAAATGTAAAAAGAAATTGAAAAAAAATCTCACAACGGAGAGATTTTCACAAGAAGCTGAAGTAGAAAATCAGGCAGAAAATCAGGGTTCTATAAGAAAGCAGTACAATGCCCGACTAATATTAATTTAAATGTATGATACAAACTCTGAAAAGAAGAAGTTGCCGCTATTAACTCAACAGTTCATCAAAAGTTTCATCCTTTCCCTAATTATGATTTGAATGTTTTAGCTTCAAAGCAAGAAACAAAAAGGAGGAGAAAAGAGAGTGTCAACAGATTTCCATATATATATCATTGACAAAGAGTTTACAGAAATAATTTTATTAAGGAAAAAGTTGGAGAAATACTCTTCCTATGAATAAATCAATACAATCCTACAAATTTCCTTTAAGCAATTGTAGCCAAAACAATTTCTAAAAAAAGTTGGCGATTATTTTATTGTCAAGAGTACATGTATCTCAACGCTGAAAAGTCAATTGCATAAGTTACGATCCTCACATTTAAAAAATTAACCATTTAAATATTTATTATAGCACAGTTCATAATAGCTATACCTTGGAAGTGGCTTATGTACTCATCAATAGACAATTGAATAAAAATTGTGGCACCTACATGAAATGAAATACTAGTTGAATATGAAGAAGGACAAATTTGAGACATCTGTAGAAAAACTGATGCACCTGGAAAGTATAATGTTGAGTGAAATAAATCAGACACACAAGCTTAAATACCATATAGTAGTTATTTGAATGAGACCAAAAACAAAGAAAGAACACAGTAAAGGATGGATAGAAGGACACAAGGGAATGGACCTCTTACAAATGGGAAGGGGTCCAGGACAATTTACTACCTTTAATGAATGGAAATACCTTATGTCATCAATATGAGCTAAGATTTTAAAAACTTAGCAATTAACTGTGTATGGGAATATCCAATACAGAAGAGGTGAAATCATAGAAAATCAAAGATGGCTCATTCTCTTTACAGCTGCCAGCCACAGTAAAAGATATACCTGTGAAAACGGTAAACAACCTCAGTTACTGATCCCTTTCGTCTCTCAGTAGGATTCAGAGCCATTCCCAAACACAATCTCATTTACCTTAAATATTCCTAAGAATGTTAATAGTCTTATGCCTATCCATTTTTTTAAACTTTTGTTTGTTTCTTTGTCTCTGGAACTTTTTTAACGGTCCTTACTGTTGACTTCTAAAATATTTCTATTGCCTTGGTATATTCCTCAGTCACCTGCATACTTGTTCCTACTGATGTTCAGTTTGAGTCTGTCATTCTGGACATCCTCTCATCTCATCTGCATGAGATATTTATTTATATGGCATTAAATAGAAATCCTTATCACATGTCTCTATATGAAAGGGACACAAAAATTAAATAGGCATGCAAATAAAAAGACTGCTGGAGATAACTCAGGTACTCTGGATTTGAGTCCATCCAGACTATGTTACTTTCTATTCAGGAGATCTTGAGCCTGTCACTTAACCCTTAAGCCTCAATTTTATTGCATGATCTTACTTCGCATAGATATTTTCATTGGAGAATATTGTAGAAAGTTTGCATGTAAAGTATCTGCGAAGTCTGTAACATTGTACATAAAGGGAAAAGATAACAGTTTGTATTAATTTTTGAAGTGTTCTCTCTCCCTCCTAGAATGCATTCAGGAAATATTATCACCCTTACTTGCCTCATTTCCTTCCCCATCCTCTCCTTCACCAGGGCTCCTCTACCTGCCTCCTTCTTGAACACAATATTCTTACCTAACACGGAGGACAGACAGGAATCACAGAAAGTGTCAGTTTATGTTAGATTCTGCTTAGGGCAAACTATACAGATCAACTTCATTCTTTTAATAAAAGTATTGTAGTGACTGTCTATTATTATCTGGAAGCCCTGTCCACTGATGTCTTCAACCAGAAATGTTAAGACTTCTTGAAAGAAACTAGTGTTCCAGGCAGTATAGGTTAACTTCCACAGGGAGAGGGAGTCCTAGCATGCTTTTCCTGGAGAAGGACAAGCTGAGTGTAGAAAAACATCAGTGACAAGGCTGGAGGAAGCAAAACGATGTTAAAAAGTGATAGTAGTCAACTCACACTTCTGCAAGAAAAACATATTGACTCGCTTAACTAGGAAGGGTTCTGAGGAAAGTACAAAGGATAAAAAGGAAAAACTGCAGAACCAAACTCTATTGGGAGAAGCTGGAGCTCCAAGATCTTTGTACCTCCTCTGCTTCCTCATGTATCTGCTTCCCTTTCCTTGATTTACTTTTCTCAAGAAACTTTGCCCTCTTATTTAGCAGGAAGATGAGTATCAGATGATTTTCTATTTAATTGATCCCCATACCTCCCTAACAGAAATCTTCTCTTCTAGTATTCATAAAAATAATGAGTAGGATCCTGTCCTATTTTTAGTGTGTTAGACTTAGGTAAAAAAAAAAGTTCGCAGTTAAATTTGATTTTCAGAAAAATAACAAATTGTACTGCAGCATGATTCTGTACCAAGATAAGTATGTCCCACAAAATATTTGACAGGATTTCTATAGAGGTTAAAAAAGTGCTATAAGCTCCATCTATACTCATGCCTGCTCCTCATTCAGTCATCCTGAGAATGAGGTCTGAAATCAGGAAAGTGGCAATGAGGAAAATATTGCCATATGCAGCCGCAACTAGTTGCTGCCCTACTCCGTGACAGAGATGGCCAGGAAAATGTATTCAAATCTACTTATTAACTGCTTAGGGCTTGGCCAAAAAGGAAAATGATGGTTAAATTTGTTTTTCACTGTTGATTATCCATCTTATTGCACATTGCCATTGATTATAAGATAAAGTCAGAGAAAACTCTTTTCTGGTGATTTTAGAAAGCAAAATAATTCCTATGTAATTGGCATACTGCTACAAAGGATAAATGGTACGGGTGAACTAAATGACTGTATTTTAATAGTGAGGCATTATCAGGATGATAGGCAGTCTGTTTTACAATTTTCCAGGGATCCAGGAAACTTCCTTGAGTTTCTGTAAGTGGTGATTATAAAATAATAAGCAGAAAAGATGTTGGCTCTGGCAATGGGAAGGATGAGAGAAATGCAGGCTTGACTGAGTTTGGCAGCAGCACACTTAATTACTTTGACAATGTGTAGCTATGTCATTACTTGGGACCTAATTTTCCTTTCTTTTGAAAAGAAATGTCCCTGAAAATGGTTTTTGAAATACTGTGCAACTTTTGGACAAAAGCCCTTAGACTGGGTATCAAATGACGATGATCAAGTGTGTATTACAAAATGACCTCAAACTTTAAGGATATCCATGTAAAACACTCTTGCATAGAGATAATGAAAGTATATATGGCTATTAGATGATCACAAAGTACTCTCTTCATAAAATTTAAGCATCATCCCACAGAGAAAAATTGGATTTTAAAATAAAGATATTCTATGCAGAATAGAAAGTGAAGTGAAGTTTCCTGGAATCAACTTAAATTGCAGCAACTGTGCTACGAGTAAATAGTACTTTGTGAAAGGTCAGTAAGCTGGTCTGATCTAACAATAAAACTACCAAAGAGAGTGTCAAATACAATGCAATTGTGAATGAGACATATCCAGAGACCCAGACAGAGACAGACACATAGACAGATAGAAAAAGAAAGAATGAGAGAGAGATTTTACCATGCAAAATTGAGAGCACTGACTGTTTTCATTTTTAACAATTTAGTCACAAAGACAGTTTCGGACATTAAATAAAGAGATGTGGACCATGAATTAGATTAGCCTGTGCTTTTGCGACTTTTTCCTCTTTCCTTCTGGCTTCTTTTTCTTTCTATCTACTAAATCTGAACATTTCCCATATTTTTTTTTCCTGTTCGTACCCTTCCTCAATGATAGCCACAATAAAATTACCCTTCCTTTGGAGAAATAGTGAGTTTGGACAGGCTTTGCTGTACACATCTCTGGGTGTCCATCCACTTTGTCAGCAATGTGCCACGCAATCCTACTGAATTTTATGTGACACTCTAACAGGAATGACCCAAATCTATCTCTACCCATCCTTTTTTGCTTTTGACCTCTAGTCATGAAGTTCTGGATACTTATCCAACAGTTCCCTTTAACTGGGAAATAAATGCCAATTCTATTCATATTCATAATCTAAGAACACAGGGAAGCTAAAGTCTTCCACCACAAGAAAGTGAAAATTACTTGAAACCATGCCCATTTTGTTGGTACTTTTGCAAAAGAAATGAGTTGTCGTTATTTGCACATGTGTCCCCGAATGCCATTGAAATTCAGTGTCCAAAATGGTCTTTATGTACTTGGTTATGGTGATACAAAGATGTCAAGTAGTGAAGGGCATCTAACCTGGCAACTCTCTAGACTGAACTGCAGTGATTACTATTTCCACCTGACCACAGTACTTGGTTCCTGGAGCAAACTTTAGTGGTAAGAGGAGAGCTAGGAAAATGAGTATCCAGCTGAAACTACTGACAAGTGCTAAACTCTTCTGCACTCTACTGAGCAGGGTGTCTCAGAAGTCCTATCGCAGCTATTGCCCAAGGACATAGTGTGAGCTAACTCAGCTAAAAGAGCCTGATCTGCCCATTTGCTGCACAGTCATTTGCTTAGCATCCTTTCCGAGTGTGTGCTTGTGGCTGATCATAAGGTCACCGTGATTTTGTCAGCTGTCGCTTTACAAAGTTAGAACCCAGGTCTGTTTCTTTACCCTATTTCCTTGCTACTTTTGAATTTGGGCTGTCTAAAATGAATTTTCAAGCCGGGCGTGGTGGTGCACGCCTTTAATCCCAGCACTCGGGAGGCTGAGGTAGGAGTGTTGTGAGTTCGAGGCCGACTTGGGCTACGACGCGAGCGCAAGGCCGGCCTGAGCTGCACAGTGCGACCCTGCCTCAAAAAACCAGGGCCGGGAGTTTGGCTCAGTGACTTAAGCGCTTGTCTGACAGGCGCGAGTTTGTGTGGTTCAATCCCCGGTGCCGCTAAATAAATAAATAAATAAATAAATAAATAAAAATAAAATAAAATGAATTTTCAGATCCAGAGCTATTCATCTGAGGTCCTACTCAGAGATTTCAAGGGCACCTTCACTTTATCCTCTACCACAGTCTACCCTAGGGTCTCTAAGGTATCTCTTTTTCAGAGACATCCTCTAAATACCCTCAGGTGATCTTCAACAAGATCTTGCTTTCAGTTACTCCCAGATAATTTTTTCCATAATATATCTCTAATTAGTACCAAGAATGAAAAAATCTCCAACATCCTTTCTTATACATAATTGGAGTACACTCCTCTTATCGCTATATCATTCAACGTTCAAAACTTATAGTAACTTCCCATCATGCAGTATATTAAGGAAGCAAAATGCTTGCAAAGAACTTCTACAATATTTCTACAAATGTCTTTTTTGTCTTTAAACCAATATTTCTCAGATTTATTTTACTTTTCTACAAAAGTCTTCTCTCACACTACTTTGCCCCCAAATAACTG
>RJWM01050091.1:0-10894 GCA_004363535.1 Dasyprocta punctata
CTGTTTTATCTTCTATCAATACTATATCCACTTAAAGCAAATACTTATTTGCCTACTTTAATTTATCAAATGTATTTTTGCTTATTATTCTACTCTTAGCTATTTTATTACCATATCATAATTTATTAATTTAAGATGTGTAATACATTGTAATACATCGTAACAACATACTCCTACCTTAGCATATCACTGTTATATTTTAAAGATATTTCTCAATTTTTAAAATTTTTATTTATTTATTTTGTCTTTTTGAGACAGGGTCTCGCTATGCAGCTCAGGCTGGCCTAGGACTTATTTTGTAGCCCAGGGTGGTCTCGTACTTGTGATGCCTCCTGACTCAGCCTCCAGAGTACTGGCGTTACAGGAGTGCACCACCATGCCCGGCTCTCAATTTTTTTTTTGTTTTGCAGGTTGTGGGAGACCACCTTGAGGCTGAGTGGGAGAGGCATTGATAAATTTATAACTGACATATATTAGTATGAGAGAGAAAGTCCAAGGTTTCCGTGGTCAGGAAAGAAGCTCCCTTTGGCAATTTGGGTGAAACTCACTCAATGCCATCGGCTTGGGTGGAGTCCAGCAAACAACCCTTGATACCCTGGCACTTGAAACCTGGATAAACGCTGCAGCTGAGGGTGGTACAATTCTGGCCTAAATTACTTTCCCAGATCAACAGTCTTAGTTACTGCTAAGCAGGTTGCTTTTTAACTTTGAGCAACTATCTCAAAGCTGTGCTAGAGTGCTTTGCTCCTCAATTCAGAAGCCCTGACTGCGTCAGCAGATCGACCTTCCGTTTCCCCTTTTTCCCATCAAGAGCTCATTACTTATGTTGAAATTCCAGTAAATATGGACTGCATCAATCCTCTTGGTCTCTGTGCTCATCAGAATTTGACCACCAGAGTTTCCCATTTTGCATGATTATTTCTGTCTCTGTATGCTTCTTTCCTGCTCCTTGCCCCTTGGCAGGTCGTCGGGGGCTCAGGTCAGGGTCCCTGATAGCAGGTTTCACTCTAAATTTTAAAAATATGGATCATGAATTTTTTCCAAGTATATTAAGACAGAGCAGTTAGCACATATAGCACTTTTTGCAAAGTCAGAATGATTCCATGGTCTGAAATTATTATTTCAAGTATCATTTGTGTCAGTAAATAGACTTTATTAACATTCCAATTCTCTAACATTTAATACAATTTTGTTCATTGTGCATCTGTTATATTTTGGGGATTATAACAGATCCTGGAGTTTCAACAAACAATTCCCCATCCCACCTCAAGAAGTCATAAACCAGCTCACTTTAATATAAATCAATAAACACTATGCAAAAGTATAAATGAAGTATGATAAAAGAGTAATTTTGCCTGAAGACCAAGAATCAAAGCAGAATTCACAGAAAAAAGAGCAAATTATTAGATCTCTCAATTTCCTACTAAAAAAAGGTAACACACTGTTATTTTAACTTTTAAAAATTGGAACATTTGCAAAGCATTTCACACTTACGATTTCTTTTTGTCCTAATATTTATAAAAGTAGAGGTACAGATGATAAGAATGGTAGTGATGACGAATATTATTATTTGTTTTCTATTTTGTAGTAATTTTACCACTTACTTTGCCCCTGTTTACTGCTAAATTTTCCATCGTGATTTGTATCAAGCCTGTGGTTTTGGAGATTGACCTCAGAACTAAGGAGTAGAAATCACTTAGGAAAATCCTATTCCTCAGTCACTGGTTTGGGAACCTAAGCCTGTAATAAGCAGAACTGAGCTTTCCTTGTCAACAGAAATTGGTTCAGAAATTGATTTGTATCTGGGTCAATGAAATGTAAGGGCAATTTTGAAAGGGAGATTCTGGGAAACTTTTTTCTTATTCTTAATAAAATACCCTATGAGAGCTCTTTCCTGTTGGTCATTGACAAATGCACTGTTCATACTACAGCTAGCTGATTGTGGATGAAGATGAAGCTGGCGCACCCAGATGTCCTTCACACCATTCCCTAAGAATCACCACTGTAATGGACATGTAGTCAATTAAGAAAATTCTTAAGACTCACCTTTCCTATTTTCAGGTGTAAGAATTTATAAATGTTCTTAAACCTTAAACCAGTTTGAGTTGACTTTTCCATTATTTGTCATAAAGGAACTAGAGTTTAATAGTTAATGACTGGCAAGCAAAAGGTCTTGAGTTTGATTCCTGGTACAAAAAAAAAAGTTAATGATTGAAAATAAAAAGAGCTAATCTAAGAATATGGATAAACAAAATACAATACATTTTAGAAGAATACGATAGAAAACAATGATGGACAAAGCTGAAACAAAGAAACAAAATATTAGGAAACTGAAATACTTGAGAATAAAAAAGCCTACATAGAAAATAATTAAAATTACGATTTCATTTGGTAAAATAAAGAAGCAAATTTAAAATTCAGCAAAAATGTTGAACTAAATCACTGAAAAAGCATAAGCAATTTTCCAGCACACTAGTAAGGCTGTTCTAGATATAAAGAAACAACTAGCATGTGCATTTCTTTGGGAGTGATGAAGTCATAACACAGGAGATTTTTCCAGCCAAGAGAATATAACAGAAATAGCCATGAATCTTTAAAAAATGACACACTTCTGGTTTCAGCCCTGCAGTCCTGATAAGATGGGCGTGACCAAAGCCCTGCCCTTCAGTGCTTGAGGCAGAAGCAAATCCTTCCCGGTACGTCACTCCATCATTTTGTCTCTTCCTCAGTGAGTCTCAGCTTGTGGTATTTTTTTTTTTCCCTAGTCCTTCAACATGTGCATTACCTGTGCCCTGTCTTTGTGCATATCTCTATCTCTCCATGTGTCTTTCTGTATACCTTTGTGCGTATCTTTCAGTTTATGTGCCTGTTAGTCTCCGTTTCTGTGTTTGTGTTTTGGTCTCTCATTCTTCTGCATGTTTCTGTGTCTATTTCTGTGTCTCTGTGTCTACGTCTGTTTTCTATTGTCTTTATATATGTTGAATATCTGTGCATTTCTTTATTGTTCTGTCTTTTGTGTATCTTTGTTTTTATGTCTCTGAGCATGTACCTTAGTCTGTTTTTCTATATCTTAATGTATGTGTACTGTTTTGGTGTCTGTGTATCTCTATATGTAGTCTGTTTGCTGTATTCATTTATGTCTTTCTCTCCATCATTTCTTTATGAATCTTTCTTTGTTTGTCTTTTCCTGACACAGTTAATTGAGAAAAGAAACAAACTCAGTCAAACAATGCTTTGATTTTCCTAAAACTGAAAAGAACAAATTAGAAACTTAAGTGATTCCTATTCCTTAAGGTGACTCAGTCAGTCAACAGAACTCTCTGACCCACCCTATCTGGTTTTCTGGTTTTTTATTTAGGCAGTAAAAGCCCTAGACAATAAGAGAGTTTCTCATTTGATGGGAAAACTTGTGTCATGTACCATCTTGTGATGATATGACATTATATGACACATCTATTTGGCACTTGTCTTAAACACACATATTGCAAGAGAAAAGAGTCCAAACACCAGTAACAAATTTTTTATTTCCATTGTCCTGATCGTATAGTAGTCCTACTTGCATACAAGCATCAGCATAGTCCTGTCACTTCTAACTCCTTATTAACCCTTACAATCATAAACCTTGATGGGGTATGGGTCTCAAGTTTAGAACATAACCGCAGCACATATTCATAAAATATGCTTGCGACTTCCTTCATCTGAAAAGCACTCTTATATGCTCCTATCTGGCAGTGTGAACAGTAGCATCCTGCTCTTACCTTGCTCTTGCACCTAAGAGTCCTTTCATGAACTCCCATCATGTCCTAATCTGGATTAGGTTCCTTAGTTGTTCCTCAGTTTCTCAAAGAGATGTTACCAGCTTGACTTCTTGTTATTCATTTTCTTCAGATCAAACCTTTGTTCCTCCCCTGCTACACATGGTTCAGTCTTTGGAAAACCCAACCCTTGCACCCTATCTCCATTTTGTGATGCACTGTCACTGTAACATTTTCTGAAAAAAAAAAGTTGGAATATTTCAAAAGGTAGTTTTGAAACATTGACCAAAAATATGATAAAGGAATTAGATTAACAAAAAGAATGTCAATAACTTGTAGATTTCTGGAAAAAAAAAGATTGAAAGCTAAAAGCCTGGGTTTCAATCTTTGCATCTTTGGAAAAGATAACTTATTTGCACTGCTGTTTTCCAAGTGAAAAATGAAAGATCAGACTTTGCAATTGTTGAGACATAGTTGAACCCTAAAGATTTCAGTTATCATAGAAAAAATATTCCCTGAAATAAAAAAAGATTAATATTTAATTTATGACTTTTGAATAATTAAAAATCATGACCCCCCCAAATCAGCTTCCCAACCAAACTTTAGTTTACTTTCTAAAAATAAATTTGTCTTATATTTTATAAATGACTTTTAATTTTGTTTAGTTGATGTTGAGTTTTATGTTTAGGCTTTTGTAAACCTTTTGCTAAAATATAACCCAACTGACGAACTCATTTTACAGCTAAGAGGCGGATTGTCCTTAATTTCATCTCTCATTATGAATCCTGACAACTTAGTTTATATTCATTTATTTACAGTACATTAGTTGCCTTTTCACACATGAGAAGATTGAATCTAATATATTTAGACTAGAAGAAATTTACTGAGATCAAATTCTGTATTTGATTTTTAAATCACAAAACAACAATGCAATTTAAGACAATGGGACATAAGACATTAAGTACTTTCATTCCTTTTGGGCCTTTCTTTATCCTGGAATTGTAATCTTCCTGGAAATATGTGACACTTTCTCTTCAGGCATTTCAAAGATCTTTAAAAAAATCACTTCATTCCAAAATCATAACCAAATAATGTAGTAAACACATTGTAAAAATCAGAAATAATAGTGGATATAAGATACTTGGCTAACACCTGAATAGGAAGAAGAGTAGAATGTTGATTAAATTACATTAAAATTATTTCAATTGACTTATCTAAGCACATACATTTTGGAAGGCAGCTGTGCTAACCACTATACTGCCAACACCCCTGTGGCACATACATTTTGGGCTTTGAAATAATTTGAAAAGGATTTCTTGCTTCAAAGATTTCTTCTATTCATGGAAAGGCAATGATACATTGTCAACTAAGTATTAAGGCATCATGAAAGAGAAATTTCTGCAATAAGACACTTCATCCAAACGATTTAAGCTCATTAGTTGAAATACAGAAAAATAAGAGAGAAAACTTAACAAATAGATGGAGTAAAATTCCGTAATTCATGATTTTTTAATTCTCCATTTTTACTTTTCTCTCTACTAACTGCAAATGAAAACATCACTACTATTGTGTTTTCATTAATCCTAGAGTTTGTAAAATAAATTTTGCTTTGTACATTTAATAGCATTGTAATATGTTTCCTCTAAATAGAGATAACAGTTTTACGTTTGTGCCTTTAATCAGATTTCACAGTTTTTCTTTTTTTACTTGATATTTCTTTATTTCATTGGATATTTTTCTTAAATTTTACTGATTTAAAATGAGATGGATAAAATAGTGCAATACAAATATCAAAAAATAATTTTGTCCATTTTTTAATTCTCAGCTTTGTATTCTAAGTGTCTTCTAGGTATGAAGAGATAGATATATTGCTTAGTTTTAAAATCATGAACTTAATCTTCATCCTGCTTTTCTATATTTTGCAATTTAGCTTTATCTATTTCACTAAATAAGAATTATTCATCTTAAGTGCTCATTAGGTAACGAAGACTTGCGTTAATCAGCAACAATATTATATAAATGGTTCTGGGGCAAGATTTTATTCAGCTTTTACCTTTTATTGAATATAGTATAATTATATAAATTTAGAAGCTAAATTAATATAGTATTAATATTACTGGTATGGATATTCGTGATGTTAATTATCTTAAAATTTCTCTAGCTATTATTAACCTTTTGTATTACTCAAATAGCTCTAAGTAACTTTGGATTTGCTTAGGAAAATATGTGTCATGTTTTGTGTCTTTGCCGTTCCAGTCCTCTGTCATCCAGTTGATCTCCTTCAAGCCATGCAGACATTCCTTTCATTTTCATATTTTTTTATAATACATTTGTTTCAATACTTAGATAATTCTAACTAGCAGCCATTATTGCTTTCAGTGTTCTTATTTACTGACTAGTAAATGGGTCTGCCAACATCTAATTTCTTCAACAATAGCCCTGTTCAATGGTCCTTGTGAAATTCAAGTTTAATACATGGAAGCATTTCATGGAGTAAGTTTTATCAGTGTGTTTCATAACTACCCAAGGACTTATCTGCTAACTCTTTTCTTGCCTCTCTATAGGAAGATGAATACAGCTACACACACCATATTGAAATATTCCCCTTTCCTCCAGAAATTTTCTTTTAACTCAACTGTATTTTTTATTTATTTCCAAATAGCAATTTTTCTCCTTCATAGTCTAGATATTTATGAGAGTATATAGCTGTCATGAGGGTTCTCACAAATATCATGCTTCTTTACTCTACTAGTCTATTTCGTGTTACTTGAATGAAATACCCAAGGCTGAATAAATTTTTTAAAAATGTCTTTATTTAGCTCACAGATACGGAGATTTAAGGGCCTACATCTAATAATGGCTTTTATGCTGGAGTAGTCCTGAGGTGGCCTAAGGTTTCACATGATAAGAGGCAGGAAGACTGTGTATGTCTTTTCTGGTGTCTCTCCTTATAAAGTCACTAGTATGCAGTTGTGGGAGCTTTGTTAACTTTATGTAATCCCAATCACTTCTCAAGGTTTCAACCTCTAAATGCTGTAGTCAGATTAAGTTTCACCCTTTTAATATATCACAGACGGATTAAATTTCAACACACGAGCTCTTGGAGGACACCTAAACCATATGAAGTGCAATCACTTTTTTAGAGCAATTAATATGGTTGTACTCGGGGAGCCCCTTTCATGTTAGACATAATGTTATGGCTCATATGAAGTCTCCTGTGCTCATAGTTCAGGCTTTGTGGGAAGTGGTTGAATCATGGGGGTGTGATACTCATCAGTGGATTAGTACACACATGAGTTTACACCTAAGTGTGATGTTGGAAGGTGAAGTCCAGTCCAAGGACATGGTGTCACTGGGGACATGCTCTGGAAGAGTGTAACTCTACTTCCTCCCTTGATTGCCCTCTGCTTTCTATTTCCATGCCATGACCTGTTTCTCTTCTGCCATGCTTTGGAGTCAGCTATGAAATGAAATCTCTATAAATTTTAAGGTCAAATGAACTACTTTAAGTTGTATATGTTAGGGATTGTGAGTCAGTGATGAGAAAATAACTGAAATACATAATTTAATACTAATATACATGGTTATGTAAGTTTCTTTGACCAATAAAATGTTAGTGGAAGTGACAGTGTAGTTCTCTGTAAAAGCTATAAAGATCTGTGCAAATCATCTAATTGTGTAAGCTTTGTCAGACAAGTGTTCTGAGAGGCTGAAGGCAGAGTACTCCCCCAAATAATTGCTTATAACATGAGTAAGTATTAATTTTACCTCTCTTCAGTTTGTGGCTTACTATGTCTGCATATCTTGAAGATCTTTTTTTTTTGTTAAATATAGTTAAAACCCACAGAATTCCATCTATTTTGGTGAACTTTTTCCTATTCACTTAAGATAAATATCCTTGACTCTATTTGTGATTGCCAATCTTGTGTTACTCTTTCTTATCATACAATATTTTCTGTTAATTCTACAGATATGTAATCTTGCATATGAGTATTTATGGTAATTTTCTGCATTTTGTTCCAGACAAAGAGACACAATTTGAATAGAAGGATGTGATAGATATTTCTCTTATCCTCTGTTTTAAATTTCAAATTTCTATTGCTTTACTATGGTCTTTTTTTTTTTTGAAGTCCCGTAATGCTTTCATTCTTTTGTTTTAATTGGTTTTGTACTATTTTGTTTTGTTTTAATTTATTGTGTGTGAAGGTATGGACAACTATTTTTGAAAAGACATTATGGTAGCCACTGTTGATTTCATGTTGTCTTGTTTTGAAGTCCTCTGTTGCTTGCATTGTTTTGTTCTGATCTACTTTGTTCTGTTTTGTTTTGTTTTATTCTCTTTAAAATAAAATGAAAAATAAATAAACTTCACCTTTCTAGACAACTTTCACACATTTTATTTTGTTCAAACTTATTTTATAAGATATAGATTCCACCCTTTACTTATTTCTGCAGGTTTTAAAAACCACATTTAATACAATAGTCATTAAGCCATGATCTTTGCAAAACATGCTATCTGGTATTACATAAAAGACAAAGTTCCCTTTCAGCACTTGCATTCAAATTACTCAGGTGAGAAAACTCTTTGAACAAATACCCCAAGGATAATGGTTTCAGCAAATTAACCCAAATATAAAGAACTGACAACATTTTGGTGTGTCAAACCCAAGCCAAATGCTGGGGACATTTTGGAGAATGAGTTAAGGTTGATAATTAGTTGCACAGAAATAGAACACTTTAGATATTTTTTACATCTTTAAATTTATTAAGGACATGTTTAGTGGCATTTTGGGAAGAGTATATGCTAAGTACTACTTTTGAGACCTTGCATATCTAAAAGTATTACTATTCTACTGCCATTCTCAATTAATATTATATCAAAATACAGGGTTCTAGGTCAGAAATCATTTTGTTATTGTTAGAATTTTGAGGATATTCTTCTCTGTCATCTAGTAATCTATGGTAATGGTAAGAAGAGTAGTGTCTTTCTGCTATCCCCAGATTTTGTATCCATGTCATTTAGAAAGTTGCAAATATTTTCTTTTAACCTTGAATATTCTGGAATTCTATGTTGACATGCTTTCCAGTGGCTCTTTTTCTTGTCCTGTCATGGCATCATTCAGCTTTAAGTAATCCCACAGAAAATATATTAAAAATACTGTCTTCTCTAGAGTGTCCCAGTGCATATCACATCTGGGTGATAGGTCTCACTAACATGAGCAGAGAATATATGTACAAATGCATATACATGTGCATATCCTCAACAATGATATTATTTACTTGTAACATTAGTGAGGGGCTAGCATGGAGTTCAGTGCAAATACAGAAAACAGAATCAGGTAATTTTTCATAAATGTAACTATTAATATGATTCAAAACAAAAGACTTTTTTTCTGTATGAAACTCCATTGCTACTTTCTTATGAATCTGAATTCACTTAGGACATCTAGAAGTCCTGGCTCAGTAGAAACCCTCATACCACATTGGCTGGGAGTGAATGGGGTACCTGCCTGCTGGGCTGCTACTAGAGATATCTCAACAGTAGCTGATTGGGGTCCATAGATGCAAGTTTTATTTCAGTGGTTTCCTAGAGAGCACACCAGTAGGCCAGCCTTTCCCTGCATGCTACCCATTCTACACTTGCATCTTTTTTTTTTTTGCCACCTGTGGAACAGGTGTGAACACATGGTTGGAGGAGGTGGTCCAGTGAAGACAACTTGTTCTGGTTAAATCTGAGGAGTAGCTGGCTGCACATCCTAGGGATAGTGGAGTCCACAGAAACCCTGTGATGTCCATACCTTCATTCTTATCTTACTTTTAAAATCCCTGAAACATTTGTTTATTACTTAGTGTTGGTGGGTTTCATAGATAGCCACATGGCTGGGCTTTTATCATCATTTTTTGGAAGCCAGTCTTCCAATAGGGACACTCAGTAAGCCAACATTCTCTTTAAGTATTAGGTACTTGTTTAAGTTATTTCTGTAACTTTTGTTTCCTATTTATGTTGTTCTCTCATATGTTTGCTTTTTTGCCTCCTGTATCCTCCCAATATTTCTCTCTCTCTCTTCCTCTCCCTGTCTCATTCTCACTCTAGCTCTCTTTCTCTGTGTTGTGCTTGAATAGTCGACTTTTTTTGTTTTATGAGTTCTTCAAAAGTTTTATGCTTTATATTCCTGAATATTATTTTTCTTAATTTAAAATAATATTTATTTGGTGTACATTTTTACAGATAAGTATTCATAATTGAATAGTAACCCATATTCTATATCCAAAGCTTGAGGCTACTTAACCTCTTTAATACAAAAATAACATAAAAATGAAAAATATTCAAATCATATGGAAAGCTTTAAAATATTAACCTATTTCTTTATGCTTATATTCTAACAATATTTCCCTCCCAAAGTAATTACAAGCCTTTCTTTTGGTGTCTTTCATTTGGGGTGTGTGTGTATAAAATACATGTTATCAGTTGTACAAAATATATAATCATGGATATTATGAAGATATTGAAATAACGTTTTTATATTTTTTTGTCATTAAATATTAATTATACAGAATAGAGGGTTTCATTTTGGCACATTTGTGAGTCATATGACAAATTTTGACCTTTCCTCCACTCTTTCTTTCTTCTACATCCTTATCCCCTTTATTTTCTCTAAAAATTTCCCTTTTACTTTTATCTCGGGGCTGTTTCCAAAACAAGCTTTGGTATCAATATTAGGCTAAATGTTTTCTGTATTATATGAAGTATTATGATAACAGCAAAGAGGTCATGCTCTGTAAACTACTTTGTTATTTGCTTTTTAGCTTGATATATCTTAGAGATTGTCAAAATTATCAGAAAAAGTGCTTATTTAAATTTGTTTTATAGGTATTTCATGAAATGATAAACTAAAATATATTTTAATGGTTTTTAGCTCATAGATAGTTTAGGTTAACTTTTTTTTCTTACTACAAGTGAGGCTGTTAAAAGCTGATGTAACATTTCTTAGCAGAATATTACACTTATATCTTAGCAGAGAAATTCCTCTGGGATTAGAGCTTCTTTCCTTCAAAGAATTTGGTTGAACAAGTCTTCTCCTGAGTTTTGTAGAACTTCCTTTCATATACCATGTAGAACCCAACATTTACCACTATAA